>SNQJ01S0093841.1:13569-23978 GCA_010110895.2 Picea sitchensis | reverse complement strand
TGGTACAACACTTCATACCACACAGCTACATGCATGACTCCTTTTGAAGAGGTATATGGACAAAATCCACCTTCATTTCTCTCATACTTACGTGGTGTCTCGAAGGTCCAGGTGGTTGACCAAACACTTACAGTTCGAGAGGATATTCTTCGTACCCTTAAAGAGAATTTGTTCATGGAACAAAATTTCACGAGGCAACAAGAATATCAAGGTTGCTCTAAACGTCAATTTGCAGAAGGGGATTAGGTGTTTCTTCGACTGCAACCTTACAAGAAAAATTCCCTCAAGGCCAAGCATTGTCAGAAGCTAGCACCCAAATTCTATGGTCCTTATACAGTTCTCAAGCATGTGAGACAGGTGGCCTATTAGTTAGCTTTTCCCAGTCATTCTAAGCTACATCCTAATTTTCATGTTTCATCCTTAAAGAAGGTGATTGGAACTAAGTGTCGAATTCAAACCAACCTTCCCGAGTTAGTCGAAGAAGGATCCATTTGGCTATAGCCACAAGCAGTTTTGGACTGGCATGAGCATCGCTTGTGTCAGAGAACCATCAACGAAGTGTTATTCCAATGGAAAGATACAACTCCAGCAAATGCCAATGTTATTGGATAAATCGGTAGGTGCGGACACTAAATGATCTCCCTAGATCCACCTAGATCTAGAACAAAACACACCAGAACATGATGCTTTCCTTAAGTTTTAGATATTGAATTTACTAACTAAAGAGGGATAGGTGACATACCATTTAAACGTCACTTCCTCTCACTATCGCCATCCTAGATCCATTCCAATGCTCATACAATGATGAACCTGCAAAAGAACACAACCAACCAAAGTGATAGTAATAGCATAAACTCAATATAAACCTATGTATGAGATCAAGGAATCATACAATAAAACACAACAAGATTTATAGGGAAGAATCATATTACTCTATCATATTAAATGTGAAAGAGAGATTACAACCATGGCCTTTATGTCGCAAGGTCTCTTCCAACTATCTTTTGTTCCCCACACACTTCCACTCCAAGAATTATGAGAGCATAGTTCTGATAATATTCACAATCTATCTTGACAAAATGACTCATCTAGCCAAGCTAACAATCTCCAAAGCTCAATCCAATCCAAGCTCCAAACTCAAAAGCTAACTTTCTCCATGAGAGATCCTCTCCTTTTATAATTTGAAGAGGATAAGGTGAGGAATTTAGGATGATCCCACTAAATCATGAAAGCGAGTAAGATCCAAACCATTCAAATGCCCCCTCACCATGGAATTTTCTCCTTCTAGAAGCATCAAGAAGATGCTTGTTTTTCCCACGTATGAGCATTTTCACACCCTACTTATATAGAAATCTGTGAACACTTCATGACCTAGCTATGGTGTAGCCTGCGAAAATTAGGCATTTTCGCACCCTGCCTATATAGCAACCTGTGAACATCATCTTTAATAGGCTTTTCACAAAGGAGAATGCAACTTCTTCTCTCAAGGAAAGTTCTTCTCCCTTATTTCTTCAGGAACTCAGGCCACTGACCTCTCTGAAGGCAACAGATAGGTTTACATCATTAACAATCATGAGGGTGATGAAAATAATTTGTAACAGCCACTTGGGAACCAACTACCATTCTGCAACAATTTCCACATCTCAAGCCTTGAGGACAAGGTTGTTTTTGAAGGGGTGGACATGTTAGGGTCCTAACCCGCACATAGGTAGAACAATATATTCAGATGTAATAAAGGTCAATATTAATAAGGCCTTTCAATAAAATAGAATAATTTGAATGTAAGAAGACCTAATAGAAGCTTCCACTTCTAGAAGGATCTTCCTCTAGATGGTTCTTTTGATAGACATATTTAGTATAAATAGGAGTCGAGGGTATGAGAAACATAGATTGGATATTATTGGAATAAAGCTCTTCTCAGCTAGAGGTTTCCCCCACGAAGAGGCCCGTGAACATTGCTTTCAGAATCAAAGTGTTATTTCTATTGTTATTCTTATATCATTTCAATGTTATTGTGGTGATTGTTTTGGTTATATTTTTGTTATTCTGCCATTTCTAGCATTTTTTTTTTGGCATACTTTTTATATCTGGTATATTACACAGAAAAGAGACAATGAGGTTCTCTCAACAATGGGGAAAGAGCTTGGGAGCTGAACACTGTGTTCAGACTTGAGGGACAAAGGGATGCAGACTCAATATGAAGTAATTTCTCCAGAGTAACTTTGCTCTTAAAGTTGAATTCTTTCTCCTCTTTTCAATAGCTCAGAATTGTGCTTTTATAGTCTTCAAAATGAAACTGAAGGGCCTATTCATAACATTTCCAATATGTGGAAGGCCAAGGATTAGAGATCTCCTGTCGTGACATGGAAACCCAACTCCATTTTTGTATATTTTGGCACAAATATCGATGTACGCGGGATGTAGTGGAGCAGCCTACGTATATGCATGTTGTATAGAATATAGGGCACATATATGTGGAAAAATATGTATTTTTAGCTCTGGATTCATCAAAAAGGGATGACAAGTCTGCATAGGGAAATGGAAAAAGGCCCTCTGTGCAAGATAGCAATAGTGAGGAAAATCTTTCTATAAGAGATGCCCCCTAATGTGTGAGATCAGAGGAGTATCTGTGATGGCCAAAATACATTATAAATACCCCAAGACTGGAGTGGTAGAGAACTAGTTGGACAAACTCGATTGCTCATTACATTCTGTACTAACTTTGCATACATGGCTGTCAAGAATACAATGTAGATCCATGTGGAAAATATACCAAATAAGTGTCTGTGGCCATGAATAGGAAAATACAAATGCGGTTACATGCCAAAAGTTGTCATAGTCACGAACAAGGCCCAGTGAAACTAGTCTCAAAACCAATCTGAAGATATCTATATACCGTGGAGTAAAATATTGATCTCCCATGATCACTGAAGTCATATAGGTACTGGTCCAATGAAATGGAAGCAATAACTCAGTAAAGTTGTGGCCACATAGTGATGTCTTCAATTCTTCTACACTATCCGCCAAGGGTGCAAGTATACATCATGTGAATAAAGGAGTTGAGGTAGAACACAATGAGACATCGTTTGATTTCCAGTCATTGAGGTTTATCGTTATCAAACGCGAGACAACCTACCAATAATGAAAGTAGGTATCAAGGCACCGAGTACATTCCTACAAGTGTGAATAAAGGAGTTGGTGTCAAACACTTGATGAATCCATTGATCAGGATACATTGATGTATTCCCATCTGTCAATGGAGAGAGAGTCTGCCACTAATGACTGCAAGCCTCAAGGTACTCATAAAACTCTACATCCCATATCCAGAATAAATGATCTAAATTCGATGGAAAGAGACCCATTGAAAGGAGAGAATTAAGGAATCTCTCATCAATCAACACGAGGAACAAAGCAAGAGATTAATTATTTGGTGGAGATCGGAAGAAGAACATGTTCACAAACCAATGATCCTATGTGTCTTTGACATGTACCAAATGAAAGTGGTACAAAGACCCTTTGAATAGAAACCAATGATGAAAACTGCTGATAAAGGCGAGGAAACCACCAATAAGGCTAATGGCATCCAAGACACTGCACAAATCCCAAAGTGTGAATAGATGTCTTGTCGTCGAACAAAAGGAAAACCACCCAGTCAACGACCAATGATGAAATGTCAATTTTTGGGTTCAAGGTGACCTACCAATGATGAAAGTAGGGCCATGGTGCATGATAAGACCATAATATCATGTGATTCTGAGAAAAACTAAGAGTATGGATGACATGTAAAGTCACGATTTCTGAGGAGTGGCTGACACAGGTTGATAGAATTCCTTTGAACAAGAGAATGAGACATATGATAGACTCTGGAAAGATAGACCCAATGATATAACTATCTGATGTAGGAGGCATCAATAATGTTCTCTATGGGGACTGGAAGAGTAACCAGTCGATAGAGAAAGATCTATAACAGGATCAGCTTCCTAAGGCCATGCTAAACCCAAAATTATGATGACGTGAGGACTCAATAACTTTGTGCTTTGTTCAAAGGCGAAATGACTGCTGCCAAATACAATATAGTGCTCCCTTCCTACCCATCTTTTTTTTTTTTTTCCATAACAAATGGATGCTATGATACAGAGGAGGAAATGAGTGTCGCAAGTAAGAAAAACTAGTTCCACTAGTGGAACGTACCTATGCTCAATGCAAGGAAATGCATGCGAGAGATGGATACTCGGGGTGGTGTTTCCTCCAGGGTATAGGGTGTCAAATTGTGAAGGATATAAACAAGGCTCTACTTGGTTGAGGATGCAAAAAATGCTTAGGCAATGGTTTATAATGCAAAGTGAGAACCAACTAAAGGTTCAATTGGTATGTAAAGGATATGCACGAGTTGAAGGAATCGACTTTGAAGAGACATTTTTCCCAGTTTCTAGAATAAAAGAAATCCGTTTTCTTTTATCTTATTGTTACAAGGGAAAAACTCTCTATGGCCAAGGGTAAACCACAACAGACAGGTATGACTACAGAAATTGACTCAATTCCAACATATTCTATACAAACTAATGTGCAAGATAAGAAAGAGGCCTACCTCGATCCAACATTCGATGATGTTCCATCGTTGAGCACTTTGACTCAAAGCTTTGTACCAGCAACAAGTTCTTAAAAAATAAGCAGAGCAAGTATATAGTGATAATGTAAAAGGGTTTAGCACATTAGATAGCATAATACATTAATAAACATTACAAACATTCCCATGGATAATAATCATATATTTGCACGATACCATAGGATGGGAAATGAGTATTTCTATTAATAAATGATCAGCAGAAGTGACAACATTACAAAATTCTGTGTCAACACAATTCAAAACCAAGAAACCAAGTTCCTTCCAACTGGGCCTCCGCCACTTCAATATTCCACCAAAGGAAATCTCATAGAATGTTAGGGTCCTAACCCGCACATAGGTAGAACAATATAGTCGGATGTAATAAAGGTCAATATTAATAAGGCCTTTCAGTAAAATAGAATAAGTTGAATGTAAAAAGACCTAATAGAAGCTTCCGCTTCTAGAAGGATCTTCCTCTAGATGATTCTTTTGATAGACATATTTAGTATAAATAGGAGTCAAGGGTATGAGAACCCTAGCTTGGATATTATTGTAATAGAGCTCTTCTCAACTAGAGGTTTCCCCCTCAAAGAGTCCCATGAACATTGCTTTCAGAATCAAACTGTTATTTATGTTGTTATTCTTATATCAATTCAATGTTATTGTGGTGATTGTTCTGGTTATATTGTTGTTATTCTGCCATTTTTAGAATTTTATTTATGTTCTGCATACTTTTTATATCTGGTATATTACAAGTGGTATCAGAGAACTTTCCTCAACAGAAAGTGTGGGTTAATTTTTTTTTCAGGGTAGAGACATATTCCGACATCTTTAAGCCACAAAGATCTATCGTTACGTGCATAAACCCGTGGTTGAGGGATTCATATATGCAAGAAATACAAGTGGTACTTAAGCGCACATATGTTGGGCACCCTTGTAACCCCTGTTGGTACCCCTTCGAGTGGTAGTGAATCAGACATCACCTGTGTACAGATTGGCCTAGATTACCTGAAGCCCTCTTTAGATAAACCGATCGGCCGCCTGACTGCTATAGTGCCACCGAGAACAACACTCGAGAAGATACTCTCTAGTACCTGGGTAGTTGGGTAGTATGACTAAGGGTATTGTCTATCCTCCTTAGTTAGTTCCCTGATATATTGGGCCGACTACTACTATTTGACCCCGCACGTATATCCAATAGCTATAACATAGGGAAAACCCTTGTCTGTAGAACCCTTGAATACCTAATCCTTGGGGATAGAAACATCAACAAATTAAAATAGACAAGATCTCTTTCCGTGCAACTATGCTCGGGTTTCCAAATAACTACACATTTATTCCTAGTTAAGCATTTGGGCATTTCATTACTTCAGTATTCTTCAGACCGGAGTATAAATCCGTACGTGTAAAAAAAAAAAAAAGTCTAGAAATTGTTGCACCATTATTTGAGACATGTTCCATTGGATTCTTCTCTTCTCTCTTATCACATTCATACATATCATTTTTCATAAAAAGTTTTGACCCCACCTTCCCCATTTAGGTTTTCTCATCATCATGGCCCATACCCGTAGGCAAGACTTAGAAGCTTTCTTCAATACCTTGCAATCTAATTTCATCGAGACCCAACAAGAAGTGAAAAAACTTAGTGCCAATTTTGTCACCCTCAATACATCCATGCAGTCCTCAATGGAGGAAATCAAACAAGACCTGACTACCCAGCTTGAATCTGTCATTTCGATGCTCTGCACCAAGATGCATATCCCTACAGATAATCCTTTATCTGACCCACCTTCAGATACTAAAGCTGAACATTCCTCTAACTTTCAACACCATCACTTTCAACGTGACCTACGCCTTCCGCGGGTGAATGTGACCAAATTTAATGGCTTCGATCCCACTGGTTGGGTAACCCAAATGGAACATTATTTCTCCTTATACGACATTACAGATGACTTGGCCAAACTTCGATATGTTGTTCTCCATCTAGATCAAGAACATTGGCAATGGTGGCACTGGGGAAAAACTTCCCTTGAAGGGTATATTGCTTGGACACAATTTGTGGCAGAGATTTATGAACGCTTTGACACTGACACCAACCATTTGGGCCATTTGAAAAAGTTGAAACAATCAAGAACAGTGGAAGACTTTATATCTTCTTTTGAGCACCTCGCTTTTCGGATAGAGGGCATGTCTGATGCCTTTTTCCGAGAGTGTTTTATCAGTGGCCTCAAGGATGAGATTCGGGCCCATGTCCTCATGGCTCGGCCTCATAGTTGGGTGGAGGATACTAAAAGAGCTAAAGAAGCACAAAAGGTTGTATCTTCTCAAAACTAGAAACCCTCCTTTATCCCTCGCACTAAACCAGTAAATCCCACTACTCCCTCTGGTCCACTAAAGATCCAAAAATTGACCAGGGATGAATTGGTTGAACGCCAACTCAAAGGACTTTGTTATAATTCTGATGAAAAATATTTTCTGGGCCACAAGTGTACGGAACAAAATCGTTTTATGGCCATCTCAGAGGATATTTTGGAAGAGGATGTTGAAACTCCCCTTATGTCTGAGTCACCTGAAACCACTGACATAACCCCTCCCTCAGATACTCCCGAAGTAGAACCAGTCATTTCCCTAAATGCTCTCAATGGCTTCTATGCTCCCCAAACCCTCAAGCTCATCGGTTACATCAATCATATGAAGGTCATCATTCTGGATGATAGTGGAAGCACCCATAATTTTATTAATTTTTGCATTTCCCAAGAAACTCATTGCTACATCCATGCCATCAATAATTTTGAAATCCTGATTGTCAATGGTGGCTCCATGAAATGTGGACGACGTTGTGAAAATGTGTGTCTCCAAATTGGTGACTACCACCTCAAATATCATATTTTTTCTATCGACATGGGTGGTTGTGACATTGTGTTGGGTGTAGACTGGATAAGGAGCATTGGGCAACGATTGCGGGAGCATCGGGCAACGAAATCATGAACCGTCTGGATCAGGTAACTCTACATTTCATCCTCTTCAAATTCAGTGGATTACTGGGATCCTGATAGTGAGAGTTTTGTCCTCGATGAAAAACCATTGAGGATCAAGGTAGAGGACATCTACTTATTGACCAATCTATCACATCGAGGAGAGGTTGTCAACCTCAAGTCACACAAAGCAGGGAGTGGGATGAAGATCGAGGAGTATATCGATTCCCACTGTGTAGCGGGGACTCCCAAGGTGGGAATTCAAGTCCCTATCCAGGCAATAAATAACCTCATCTTGAAGATCATCGTGCTTGTATTGAACAGGATTATTGGTTCAGATTCATTGCACCAGGAATCGAGGCCACTCATGTTTTACGTAGTAGAGTGTGCGAGGCCCACTGTCTATGACTGGTCTACCTCAGTGTTGACCAATATGAAAGGTCAGTTGACAGAGTGAAAACTAGGGAGTTAGAAAAACTTTTGGTTTGCCTCTATCCTTTGCAGCTTCTTTTTTGAGCAAGTTCCAGGTCTAGGACCTAGAGTGGAGATCCTTCCTAGAGGACCATGTGATCTAGCTATGATGCGGTGGATCGAGGTCATGAGACAGCAAGGGGGAGGTAGGGTGTCAACACCCTACAACGATGATTTTGTCTTCTAGTGGTGGTGGCAAGTCATTTCTCTGGATGACTATCCATATGCGGGGATCGATTTCAGAGGAGATCCAGATATGCCACTTCTACCAAGGGTCACCTATGGTGACATAGGTAAAAAGTTTTTTTAATATTTCATTTTTTTGTATTTTTGTATTTAAGGAACAAAAATATTTTTTGGATGGTGTTTAAATATTAACTAGATACTTGTGTAATCACAGACATGGGTCCATGACATCCAGAGGGATTCCTTCGACATAGACAGAGGAACCGGGGAGATGAGGCGGTGGGAGGAGAAGCAGAGAGATTCCTACAAAACGTGCAGGGCAACCTATCTTGTTTGACACAGAGGATTCCTATGGTTCAACTAGAGGATCTACTTGAAGCCATGCATCGACAGGTGGTTGGTGTACCTAGAGCATGGGTATGACTTTTTTTGCATCTCGCAAACGCCGTGGTTTTCTACCATGACACACATCCAGCGCCACATGCATAGATGTCGTGGGATATGTATATCGGTTGTATATGTGTATTGAGGGTTGTAGCCCCAATTTTGTAATATAAACACCATATTTTGAAATATATAAAAAAGGATCTTCGACTTTACTTATATCTTAGAATGTGTACATTGATGTGACAATTTTCTTTGCTTTATTAATGTGACAAATTCCAATATAAGAGGTAATTAGCATAGGCATTGGATACACAATTAAAATTCCTTGGAATGTGATAATATGTAATAAAATCAAATTTTCGTTCTAAAAGACGTACTCGTAGTAATCGACGGAGTAAAGTAGGATCATGCATGCGGTAATGACCGTTCAACTGACATACTACTAATTGGGAATCCAGGCCAAGTCCTAAAGAGAGGTTACCATGCGAGATAGCATTTCTTAAAAGTTCTATGACAACGCTATATTCAGTCACATTATTCGTGGATGGACCTAGGCATACGCCACCTGAAGACACCAATAGACCCTCGGGTGAGAAAACCACCCAAGCAGAGGAAGCCAAGTTCCTTGTATGAATACTGGATCTGTCTGCAAATCCTAGGTAGACCGAAGACTCCATTGACATCTGCCAACAAAGGGAAAAATCGATAAGCAAGTCAAAGACAAAATAAAAGGAGGACAAAGATGTATATACACTTAATTTACATTAGTATACAAAGAGTTCCACCCAAGGCTATGGCTCAAGTGTAGTACCTTTTCAAGGAGAGCCCATTTCTAGGCTCAACCAACTTATTCCCTTCATAATCTTCTAATTCGTAGGCTACTTTTTCTAGGACATGTCGCATGATGTAAGGACTGTGCCACATGGGTTTAAACTTTCCTGCCCCTAGCGGTTCTTTGGCTTGATCATACAAGAGGACCAAGTCACCCGCAACATACAACTAGGGATAGACAGACTTGTCGTACTAAACCTTAACATGTTTCTTTTTAGCCTCAATAGCTGTAAAAGTGTCTCGACGCTGCTCATCAAGACTCTTGAGGTGTATAAGGTGTCACTCTAAATCTGAAGTGTCGGGTAGGAGCTCGACTTCCAACTTAAGAGAAGGTATTTCACATTCAACAAGAAGGATCGACTCCACACCATGCACTAACTGGAAAGGGGAAAAACCGGTGGCAGTCTTAACCGAGGTTTGGTATGCCCAAAGCGCAATATATAGCATGATGTGCCAATTGGAATTAGTCTGACTGATAGTTTTTTGAAAAAAGGTCTTGAGAGACTTGTTGATGGCCTCGAATTGCCCATTTTCTTGGGGGTAATAAGGAGATGAGTGACCATGTCTAAAACCCAGCTTAGATGCTAGTTCTACCATCATTTCATTCTGAAAGTGACTTCCATGGTCAGTGACGATATTCCCATTGGATTTTACAGTAGGCATGGCTTCGACCCACTTATTAAAGTAGTCGACGATCAAAATAATGTTTTGATTCCCCCAAGCCGAAGTTGGGTTGTGTTAGCGATATTTCTTGTAGCGGGGATGAAATGCGAAGGAATGGGTTAAAAACCCACTTACCCTAAGTTTGGGATGCAAATGTGTCTGTGTTTAAATGGAAATCAAGTTTGGATGACAGAGATTCACGCCCCCGGATCAACGACGCACATAGAATTCCGGAGGGCCCATGCCTTTCTACCTTTAAGCGGAAGGGGGGGGTCCGGAATCGAAGGCGC
>SNQJ01S0093840.1:59037-72623 GCA_010110895.2 Picea sitchensis | reverse complement strand
AGGATGGAATACCTCCCACTACTACAAAACATCAACAATCCCTCTTAGTGAGGGAGGTATTCTTCCATGATGTTCTCCTATATTAGTCCCAATCACACCCATTCACTTCACATGGCATGGGAAACACTACCACCATAGTATCAAGACTACACATCAAGTATTTGTGATGTTTCTAGTCTCCTAGTAGTCCCAATCACACCCATCCACTTCACATGGTATGGAAAAGACTACTACCATATCCTCATTCACACCTATCAACTTCACATGGATTAGGAAAGGCTATGCCATGGTCCAAATCACACCTATCCAATTCACATGGCATAGTAAATACCATGCTACAAGTCCCAATCACACCTATTCACTTCACATGGCTTAGGCAAGACTTGTACAGGAATACTCATTACTCCCTCAGTCACTTCACATGGCTGATATAGGAATCCCTTGGCCAAAGGGAGAGTATCTACCCATTGTAGGAGAAACATCGTAACTCCCTCTCAATGAGGGTGGACATTCTGCATCACGCCAATATTGTATCTAAAGTACTCATACTTCACTCTAGACAAAGGCTTGGCGAGAATGTCTATTATCTACTCATCTATGGATATGTACAGGAGTTCCATTTCTCCTTTATGTACCATGTCTCAGATGAAATGGTATTTGATCTCCATATGATTTGACTTGTCATGAAAGATTGGATTTTTTTAAATCTTCACACAACTTTGCTTATCACAATGTATCAAAGTTGGATCCAACTCTAGGTCAAATAAACCTGCAAGCGAATTCCAAAGCCACACTCCTTCATAGCTTGCAACATTGGATACTATATATTCTACCTCTATTTTACTGAGTGCCACTGACGTCTATTTTTTACTCAACCATAATATCATACCTGATCTCAAACTGAAGCAACATCCTGATGTGTTTTTTGTATCCACTATACTCCCCACCTAGTTAGATTCTATATAAAATTGCATCCTTACTTCACCATATGAGACATATTTGAGTCCATATCCAATCATACCATGCAAGTATCTCAATACATTATTTTTTTCTACCAAATGTACAAGTCTAGGTTCAACCATGTACTAGCTCAATGTGTTTATTGCAAAGAATATATCTGGCCTGGTGTTAACCAGGTACATCAAGGATCCTATCAATTTTCTATACATCGTGGGATCAACCAAATATGAAGAAGAATCACTCAAGAGATTCAGATTTGTAACCATAGGTGTGGCCATGGAATTGCATTCCATCATATTGATTCCATGTAGGATCTCAATTGTATACTTTTCTTGGGTAAGGAAGATCTCATATAGTCTATTCCACACTTCTAATCCCAAGAAATAATGCATCAAACCCAGATCCTTCATTTTGAACTCTGAAGTGAGCTCCCTCTTGCACCCATCTATGAGATTCTTATCCCCTATAAGAAATAGGTCATCCACATATAGTACCAATATCAAGGGGAAACCATATTTAACCTTGTAGAAAAGGTTGGGATATGCATCACTCTTGGTAAACCCTGAGATCATCAAATAGTTGTCTATTATGGCATACCATGCCCTAGGTGCCTTCTTAAGCCTATACAAAGATTTCTTCAATTTATAAACATAGGACTCCTTCCCATATATAAAAAAACCTTGGGGTTTCTCTATGTACACTTCTTCTTCAATCAAACCATTCAAGAAAGAAATCTTTACATCCGTCTAGTGTAATTTTCAACCCATAACAGAAGCAATAGATCTAATAGAAGTGTACCTAGCTATTGGAGCAAATGTATCTTCATAATATTCTTTCTCTTTCTACGAGAATTCTCTAGCCACAAATCTAGATTTTTACTTCTCTATGTTACCATCTGCAGCACACTTGATCTTGTAGATCCTCTTGGAAGTCACCATTGACTTCCCTTTTTATCTCAGAACCAGTTCCCACGCATCATTCTTAATGATATACCGGTACTCTTCCATCATAGCATCCTTCCACACTTGTTGCTTTACAACTTCCTCATAAGTGGAGGGTTCTGAATCAATTATCTTAATCGTCAATGCCACAGCTGGAAAACTTTTGTGGTCTCTTTCTTTCTCTAGAACTTGACTCCCTATGAGTCTGTACAATATTTGGAGCCATCTACTCCCTTTGCATCTGTTAACATCCTATCAAGTCTGATATGCTATGAACTGTCATGGGAGGATGCTCCTCACTACTAGATCCTAAGGGTTGACTTCCTTTGAACTCTAGCTCCCTCTGAGCTAGTACTTGGTGGGGTTGTCTGCCTCACCACTGGTGGAGAAACCTACTCCTCCTCATAACTAGAGGGTTTTGGAATCAATGATGTGATCGGTCGATGTCATATAACTCAAGAACCTCAAAGGTCATTTTATCTCCTTGAAAATGTCACTGAGAGTTGCATGCCTCTCTGCATCCTGCAAAGTATCACCCGAGATGATTTTAACGATGGAAATTTATTTTAAAATGTAGAAACCTTGGAGAATATTATTAATCCGCCATATGTCAACTATAAAATGTTTGGCAATACTTTTGTAAAAATATTCAAATTTATAATGATTTTATATAGTTTGTATAAAATTTTGGTGATTATTAAGGTAAAATAATTTTATCCTATAGAATTTAGGTGAATCAATTTTAGAATAGTGAATATTTTTTTGGGAAAACCCATGAGAGAAATCCATCCCCTAAAATCATCCATGAGTATCACGAATCCATGTTGGCCTCTTCCTAGTCACTGCAATATCTCTAGGTAGATCTGCTAGCTCTTCTGGCTCTACTGACTCTTCCTCACGATCTGAAGAGTGAACAATTTAACTAGAGGGATTTGTACGGTCATCCTTCAGAGCCTTCTTCTCCTCACAATCAATCCCCATATGAGACACTATGTATCCCATAAAAGTACCCTTCTTTTGAGAAGTTTCTAACTTCGTCCTCTTCTTCTTTGGTACATGGATGTATACTGTCGTGTATACAACTTCTTGTTTGGATAGTCTGCTCCATGTCTCAAACTAGAGATCATATAACATGTTGCCTCCTACAATGGTCACTATAGCTCCCTCTCAGGGATATCACCTGTGAAATTCGTGGAACAAGAACAAGAAGCATGGACAACACTTTTCTAGTGTTATGACCAATTATTCCTCCATAGTAACCTTCCTAAAACAAAACATGAACATCCCCATGGTAACCTTCATGGAATTTACAAGGTAACCTGCCTGGAACAAAACAAGAACATCTCCATGGTAACCTCCATGGAATTTACAAGGTAACTTGTCTGGGATAGAGACAACAACCAACAACATCTCCTAGAAGAGATCAATTTCATCTTGTAAATAAGTGCATTATTAGTACTAGACAGTGAGAGTTTACATAATGATCACCATACCAACAACACTCAAGTGTTACAAAAAAAAAATAGAAAAAAGTACTCAGCAGTGATAAAACTGTAAAGATTGGTGTCCCATTTACAACATTTACTTAATATGCAACAATATAAAATATCAAACTTGATATGCAAACCTGGAATCTTGTTGTTGCTATTCCACTTGATTTGAAGATGTCATATATTTTAGGAGACATCATCATTGTTGCCTCCAACTCTTAAGCTTCCTATAAGTGCACTAGATCTAGGATTATTTTGTCACTTCTTGGAAAAATGTCCTTTTTCCAAGTGTACATCTCCTACAAACACCATCATGATATAACGTATATACAAGTGCATACCTATGAAATTTGTACCATCATCCAACTTATATTCTAATCTCAAGGTTTGCGCAACTGGAAATTGGCAACTGGAGATTGATAAATACAACTGTAAATGGAAAGTGCAACTACAACTATAACTGTAATTGCAACTGTAACTGGCAACTGCAACTGTAGTGAGAAATTTCAACTTTCACCAAGTTGTAATCTAAGACCACCAAGAGGTGTGTTGGCTAGGTGAGTTTCCTAGTACAATTTTCTCCTCAACGTTAGCACTAGAAAAAACTCAACGACTGGCAATCTTTGATCATGTTGGTGTCTTACGCTAGGTCAAATATAGCTTCAACCCTCAAACTCTGATTCCATGTTATATTTCTTACCTTTTTAGTAGAAATATATTTACCAAAGTATTTTGATCTCGATTTAACATTCAATAACCATATACTTAAAACACAAGTAGGATCTAGAAGTAGATAAACAAGCAAAAGAAAACACAAAGATTTTTCCTGGCAAAAATCGAGCCAAATTTTCTTAGAGAAAATATTTATGATAATACAATACAACCATGAACAAGATCTATTCATAAGAAAAAAACCAGTAATGAAGAAACCTTGATAACAAGAACTTATCTCTTCTCTCTATCAAACCCTAGCGAGGGTAGACAACTGTGTCACAACACTAGCGCAACTTTTCTAGAGGTAGCGCACAAGAGAAACCACCAATAACCCCAGTTATTGAATCTCCTGGGGTATCCTCATACTTGTGCCTCCTTTTTCTTCTTAGTCGATATTATGATATGAGTGAGTGTGTTTTATCAAATGACCAAGGCATCACCTTTGTTTATACTAGTTCAATCACTTAGTTGGGCCGACTTCTCTTCCTGGAAATTTTATTTCCACTTTATTATTTTCATGTGGGTCAACTTCTCTTTCTAGGCATTCTTCAATTGTTCAACGGTATTCCTTTGACTTATTGGAATCTTATTCTCTAAGAAAAGTTGTCCAAGATGGAATACCTCCCGCTTCTACAAAACTTCAATAGAGGATGTGGGCAAAAGCATGCCAAGGATCTATGCAACCTTAGATAATAGAGAAGCAAATTGTCAACCCCAAATGATTGAAGTAGAAGGTAAGATTAATAATAAAGCCATGTATATTTTGATTTATTATGGATCTATTCATATCTATATAGATCCAAATCTAGTTGAAATATTTAAATTGACAAAATGTAAGAATAAAAAGGCTTGGTTAGTTTAGCTAGCTACTAGAACCAAGAGAAGAATCAATGAGCTCGTTAAACATTGCCCAATAAACATGAATAGAATCAACATTAAGGAGGATTTGAAAATCATACCATTTGGGTCTTATCACTACTTTATTGGTATGGATTGGATGGAAAAGCATCATGTTGTATTATACTATTATAACAAGTATTTTACATGTCTTGATGAGGAAGCGAGTTCAAGGAAAGTGCAAGGTATTCCAAGGACTAGATCTATCAGAGACATTTCATCCTTGCAGTTGAAAATATTTTTTATAAAAGGGTGCCAAATATATGAAGCCCATATGGAAGATCAAATGAAGGATAAGGATCCAAGTCTTAAATATTATCTATTCTTGAAAGTGTATGAAGATTTATTTGTGGATTTGTCTGGATTTTCACCAAAGCGAGATATTGATTTCTCTATTAATTTAATGCCTAGAGAATCCTTGGTATCCAAAACTCCATACAGAATGAGCACACCAACACTAAAATAATTGTAAATGAATATAGAAGAGTTGTTGATGAAGGGGTACACATTCCCAATTGTTTCTCCTTTAGGAGCCCCAATTTGTTTTTTCAAGACAAAAGATGGAACATTGAGGTTATGTATTGACTTCAGATAGCTAAACAAGGTTACAATCAAGAGAAAATATCCTTTGCCAAGGATTGATGATATTTTCGATCAACTGAAGGGAGAAAAGATATTTTCCAATATTGACTTGAGATCCGACTATCATCAAGTGATAATCAGAGAAGAAGATACTAGAAAACAACCTTTCGAACAAGATATGGAAACTATGAATTTGTAGTGGTGCCTTTTTGGTTGACCAATGCACCCACTACATTTATGTTTCTAATGAATAGGGTGTTTACATATTTCCTATATAAGTTCATCATTGTAATCTTGGATGATATTCTTATTTATTCCAAGATGGAGGAAAAGCATGAGAAAAAATTGAGGATGGTGCTACAAGTGTTGAGAGAGCACCAATTGTATGTCAAGTTGAGTAAATGCATTTTTTGTCAAAATAAGATCCATTATTTGGGTCTCATTGTTTTAAAATATGGAATATCAGTGGATATAGAGAAAATTGAAGCAATCAAAAGTTCGCCAACACCAACAAACATTTAATAGGTTAGATCATTTGTGGGTCTAGTTGATTACTATAGGAGATTCATTGCGAGATTCTCCAACATTGCACACCCAACAACATCTTTGCAAAATAAAGGAGTGAAGTTTTAATAGAGTGTTAAGTGTGAAGAAAATTTCCAGTACTTAAAAGGATTTATTAAACAGTGCACCTAATTTAAAAGTTGCAGATTCAGATGAGGATTTTGTTGTGTGCAATGCATACAAGGAAAATATTGGTGGAGGCCTTACACAAAATGGACATGTAATTTGTTATGAATCCAAAAAATTGAAGGAGCATGAAATAAATTATTCCATACATGAATCGGAGTTGGAATCCATAGTACATTCTTTAAGAATGTAGAGGCATTACCTTATGGGAATAAAATTTGAATTGAGGATAGAGCATAGTGATCTAAAATATTTGTTTGAACAGCCAACACTAAATTCAATAAAAACTAGATGGATGGAATTTATTAGTGAATACAACTTTGACATCAAGAACATAAATGGAAAAGAGAACAAGGTGGTTGATGCATTCAGCAGAAGGTGCCCAAGGAACTTATCAACTACCCTACCTATGCCAAGGAACTTCATGCCTTGGTTCAAGTTGTCAAGAAGTGGAAGCTCTATCTAATAGGAAAGGATACTATCATCCACATGGATCACCATCCGCTACAATATTTGTAGGCCTAGAGAAAGCTACAACAAACCAGACGTTACAAGTGGACGTGGTTTTTAAAAACATTTCATCTAGTCATCAAGTATAAGAAGGGAAGCAAAAATAGGTTGGAATACATGCTTTCAAGGCCACCCACATCCAAGATTACAGCTTTGGGAACTCTTATGCACATGGACTCGCCTTTTACCCATGATGCATACAGAGCAGAATACATAGAATATGAGGACTTCAAGGAGGTGTTCCAATAGCTATAGGGCCAAATTCATGTAGAAGAAGGTGACAGCAAGGATGACTATCATTTCCAGAATGGGTTACTCTACAATATCAAAGAGCTTTGTGTCCCTAAAGGTGAATGACTATATCTTATCAAAGAGGCTCACAACTCTAAGGTTGCAGCACACTTGAACTGGGATTGTATTTTATCTTCTTCAATCCTTAAATTGATTATTCAATACATTGTTCCTATTATTCATTCATTTGTTAATCCCGTGCATGCATTCTAATAGATATAACTTAACCATTCATTGATCCAGTCATAAACTAACTACTGACAGAAGGTAAATATTCAACAAATACCACAGATAACACATGGTTTATTGTGGTTCACCCCCTCCTGGGCTATGTCCCCAAATATCTGGATTCTATGCACTTTTATTTAGATTTCTACAAAATATGGCGTTGCAACATAGGCACTTACTTGTGAACTCATTGTTACCACATTTGAAATACCCATTGAGACAGCATAAATTCCAAACTCAGGCAGAAGCTCTGCAGGAATCCTTACAACTAGAAGAGAACAAGTATCAGAAGACATATCCATCAATAGAGAATTTGAAGGAGGATCTGAAGAACCTAACATTTCAACTTAACCAGAATAAGGGAAAAGAGAAAAGATAAGTTGTCTGGTGTACCACATGCAAAACAAAAGGACACCATAAGAATGAATGTCCAACTTTCGCATAGTATATGGAAACAGGAGTTCCAAACCCTTTGCCAACAGGAGGACCATTGATCTGAAAATAGGGGGCTGATGTTTTTTGCTATGCAAGCACCCTCTACTCCATTAAAATAAACTTTGGGACCTTGCTCAATGTCTTAGTTGTGCAAGAGGTTTTATGTGTCAAGTTCATGCTTCTTTTAAATGTTTATGTGTGAGGTATTTGTAAGGTTAAATATGTGGTTTAAATAAATACATAGCAAACATAACTTGCAGGAAATAAACCATCAAACTCACAACAAAGACAAGATGATAAAGTAGTTCACCCTCAATTGTGCTACATCTCCTTGAGCCTCCATCAATGGACTAGGCTCTCTGGGATTAGTTTTTCAAAGATTATTTTACAAGATTATGCTCAACTCCAATGGATTTATTGATTGTACCAGTGATTTCAAAATACATAAAAACCCCAAAAATGACTAATAGAACTCTGAAAACGGACCATGGCTCATCCGGGCATGACCTTTTCTACATGTGGCCTTGAGCTTCCCTGAGCTTCCTTATGGAAAAAAACACCTGTAAAAGTCCTCAAATGCCTCTGAAACCTGTCCCAATGTGTTCACAGCATAACAATTAGTCAAAAATGACTATTCAGTCACAGAAAATAGACTTGGACTCATCTAAGCATGACCTCCATCAATGGTGGCCCTAAGCTCCCTAGAGCTCCTAAAAATTCAAGGTAGAAAAACCTGCAAATGAAGTCTCCAAATGGCTTTGAAAACTATTCCAATGGATTTAGAACATCCAAAAACCCCTATCTAGGCTTTTTTGGCACCTCATTTGGCCAAAAGATGAAGAAGTTAGGCCTCCTGCCATTTTCCTCCTTCAAGCTTGTTGTCTCTGGTTCGCCAATTCGCACCTCCTGTGTGAGAAACCTAGCTTATGGGTGTTTCATGTACCTAAACCCAGCACATGTGTGAATTCCCATGATTTGTGCCAAAATGTCACACCGTTAGCGAAATTAGGGCCCCCAAAGGCGGAGGTGTTGGGCGCATGGGGGCCATATGGCCATGTCCTAGCGTAGGTTAAGGGGCTCTGTTACATGGTTGCTTGTCCGCTTGACAAGTGGAGGGCGCAAATGGCTAGCCATTTGATCAAAAAATTGTGTGAGCAATACATTGTGGTGTAGTCATGTGGGATATGGCGCATGTAACCGAGGTTGGGGCTAATCCCCAGCTCGGACGTGCCCCAACTCTAAATAAGTTCAAACTTAAATATTAATTTACACACTTCCATAATAAGCACCAAACTGTGGCGCGTCGGTTGGGAGGCCCTTGCCAAGTCTTTAGTATGTGGTGTAGTTCTGGGTTTCAACCCCCACGGACTCCACAATAAAATTTTAATATGCCACCAAGAGGGTGCCACATGGTTGCCCATGTCTGGGCCACGTGGCACCTCATAATTTTCCCAAAAAAACCATGCCACGTGTCAATAATGGATTTATCCACGTATATGCCACATCACTACCAACTCAACACCGGCCAAAAAAACTGACACGTCACCTTCCACTTCATCCATGTCATATCAGCATGCGGCCCCTGCCGCATCAATTGTATGGACTGTATAGTTAGCTAATTTTTGCATGTTTGGCAAATCGAACAAATCACGATATCTCACTCATCCGATGTCCATTTGACCCCGTTCGAAGTGCATTGGGTTCTTGATGATGAAGCCTACGTACCCATTTGTTTTGAGGAGATTCCGAACACTTTGATTTTTGGGCTAAAATTTGACCCCTAGTCCAGATTCTGATCAACCATAGTGTGATATATGTAAAATGAATGGGTATGATCCATATCATTGTCCAATGATGCAAAAGTATTAGACAGTACCTAATATTTCATAATTCAAATTTTACAATTCAGTGGGTCATGATGATAAAGATTGTAGGACGATGGAGATGATGAGAGAAAGAACTTCAGACACTTATAGGGTGCAAGCAAAAATGATGTCAAGGAAAGTTGCACCTCATTTTAACCAGGTACCACTTCAATATAATAATGCACAGCAACAGTATAATATTGCGCAGCCACAATATAACAAAATGCAACCACAATATAACCCCACGTAGTACAACCAGGTACCTCAGTACAATGCACCACAAGGAGATCGAGTTGGATACATAGGTGGAGGACGAGGTAGAGGAGGATGTGGAGGTGGAAGAGGCCCAATGGTGTGCCACAACTTCCAACAACCAGAACATTATGCAAGGGAATTCCCACTTCCACCTGCGACATGTATGTATTGTCGCGTAGCAGACCATGATACAGAGGAATGTCCAACACTTATAGGAAATATCTAAGAAAAAAGTAACCAGAACAACCAGAATATATAGTGGATTTTTGCAGAAGCCAGGGATGATGGAAGAAACATTAATATAGTGACACATGGAGGAGCTAAGACAGGAACTAACATAGTAAGACAATATCCAGTGCAACATCAATGGGTGAAGAAGAATATGGAACCACAGAATCAGTTTGATGCACAGAAAGAAAAGGAAACATTCAAGGAGGCAAGACAGGAGTTTCTAAAGAAAAATTTTGCATCTACATCAGTTGTGCAGCATAATCAGAACTCTCCTATGTATGATATGCCTTTCTCGATGGACCATAGCATTGAATCACAAGCCCTAGAGAAAGTAAGTAATATAAAAACTTTTCTACAATCCTGTGTTAAACTATTAAATGTCCCATCATCTATCAAGATATTGCAAAGTCTACTAGAAAGATGTAATACATAGGAAGAGGCAAAATTAGAGCAGAAAATAGTGAATCGTCTCCATTCAAGAAGAGAGACAAGCAGAGAATTTAGACTAAATGCCAATATTGGGGATTTCAATATGGGGGATATTATACTAGACTTAGGCTCTGAAGTAAATGTTTTACCTAAGAAGACATGGTAGTGTATGGGAGAACCCACACTAGGCTATTCACATGTCCAGTTGAAATTATCTAATCAACACAGAGTTTTTCCAATTGGAATTCTTAAAGGTGTGACAACAGATTTGGATGGAGTGTGCATTAAAGCATACTTTGAAGTAATAGAGATAGTAAATGGCACAACACCTTATCCATCATTGTTTGGATTCAATTGGGAATTTGATAACCATGCCATAGTCAACTTGAAGACAAGGAAAATGACATTTGAATCAGGTGAATATAGAGTCATTGCGCCATTAGATCCTTCAGAAGGAGAAAGGTTTGTGGAATCCACTTGTTTAGACCTAGAGGAAATAAAGCAGTTATATAGAACCATCGCGAGAAGAATATTACGTTAACCCAACTATAGATGGGGTACTCAACTAGAGAAGCATCACATCATGTGCTTCTAACTTAGATACAGGTTTGGATAATTGGCAACAGAGATTACATGAATTTTTCACAAGAAGGTGTGCTAGAATAGACCGAGTAGTAAGATGGGTTGGTACAAAGATAAGAGAACCTCCCAGTTTTCATGGGGTAAATGACTTAGAGGAATTTTTGACAAAATATGGAGAGGAAGTATTAGAAAATTAGAGGCTCTTAGTCCTATATATTGCACTCAAGGCCATACCTGAAATATGGTGGGGTGCACACAAAGAAACAATTCAAGATTGGTACCAATGTAAACGATCATTGTGCATTAGATTCGGCGCAGAGTAGGAGAGCAATAAAATGCAGAGGTGTGATGGGAAAGGAACACTAGCAGAGCACTTGGAGAAGTGAAAAACACAATGGAGGATGACACCACCAAAAGAATAGCCTCATCACTTCATCCACACACTGGAAGGAATCCCATAGAACCGGTATGTAGAACAGGAGATGTGCAGAGGCACTACATAATGGATAGTATTACAATAGAACTTTGTAGTAACCTTCTCATTTGAACATGAGAACCCAAACATTGATTCAACACTGAAGCAGATAAGAGGTGTAATATTTATTGATGAATCAAAGGTTGAAATCATGACAAAGTATCAACAAAAGAATAGACAGATAGTCAAAGAATTGATGTCATGATATCATGTTGAAGAAGAAGCACCAGAGGAAGATGACCCACGCAATATTCATATTACGGCAATTGAAAAAGAAAGAGGTGGAAGGTCCATCTTTAGATTCAGAAGTATTTTTTGCACCAATCAAGGTGAAGAAAGTCAACATTGGGACAACCGATAATCCTAAAATGGAAAGTATTGGATACTATTGGGATGAACAAACAGTAGAAAGAATAATAGAGTTATTTCACGAATACAGTGTCATGTTCCCAACAACCTTTGCATAGATGAAAGGCATAGAAAGAGAGCTAGGAGATATGAAAATACCTCTCAAACTTGAGGAAATACCTATCAGAAAGAGACCTTACAAACCGAATCCATTATATAAACAAAAAGTGAAAGAAGAAATTGACAGATTGTTGGAAGCTAGTATCATAGAACCAATAGAGGAATATAAATGGATAAGTCCTATGGTAGTCCAAGAAAAGAAACAAAGGGGGATAAGGATTTGTGTAGATTTTAGAAAACTTAATGGTGCTTGCTTACATGACCCTTTCCCTACCCCTTTTACAGATGAAGTCCTAGAGAATGTGGGAGGCCAAGAAGCATATTCATTTCCAGATGGATTCTCAGGTTACCATCAGATCAAAATAGCTCCAGAAGACAAGTATAAGACTACTTTTTCTACAGAATGGGGATCCTACCAGTATGTAGGCATGCCATTGTTGATATTATGGTAGATATGGGAGGTATTAAACCTCCTTGTGTAACCCTGACAAGAATAGAATATTTCGGGAAGCAAGAAGAAACCCTAAAGCATTGAACATAACCCTAGAATACAAGTCGACTAAAGAAAATAATTAATTTTGATTTTTGAGCCTCCAGAAAGAGAATTTGGCCCAGAAAACTAAGGAAGAGTAGTATAAGTACAGGATTCCAGATCTCATTTGGACACACATAGCTCGCAACTGCAGAAATTTAGTGCGCACTGCAGAAATTTAGTAAGCGTGCAAATCTGGAGAGTCGTTGTAGTTGCAGCTACTGCAACTTGTATTTTCAGTTTTAGGATTGGACTTTCTCTTGGTTATGGTTTGGAATTTTGACCTTGTGTGCTATATCTGGAGAGAGGTAGACTACATTGATTGGATATTAGTCCTAGGGTTTGCTTCCAGAATTATTCTCTACCAAGGTTAAGGTGCTGGGGGATGGCTTCGACCTATGGTTGGGTGACAATATTGCTATATTATCCATGGTTAAATGAGAAAACCTACTTTTATAACAGGTTATGGGCCCACACTATCTTCGAACGTCTAACCACTGGAAGATATATTGGGAGGATTTGCTCAGTTGCAGTTGCAGTCAAAGTTTTTGTTGCAGCAACGAAACCGTAACCCTCTTGTTAAGGCACCTTAAGTGAAGAGATTGACCTAATTTTTGGATAGCCTAGTGCTCCCTAACCTAGCACACCTCTTGGTACTCTCAGCAAGCTAAGACATCAAGTTTTATTTTTTGGTCAAATTCAAAGGTTGACAAAGTCAAAGCAGTCATGACTTACTCTATGAAGTCAAAAAAAAAGTTAGAAGGGGCTTCTAAATTCATAGCATGGAAAACAAGGATTGACCTCATCCTTGCCAAGAATAAAGTGTTGAATATCCTAAAAGGAAAGATCGTGGAACCACAGTTTGAAGAAGGAAAAGAGAAGGAACCTCAGAAAGTTGTATTTATGGAGAAATTCAAGGACAATGACATCAATGCCATGAGTATCATAGTGGACTCTGTAAAAGACCACTTGATACCCTACATCTCTCATCTTGACTCATCTAAGAATATG
>SNQJ01S0093840.1:5500-15536 GCA_010110895.2 Picea sitchensis | reverse complement strand
AAAGAAAGAATAAAGAAGACTCGAAAAACACCTAAAAATACAAAAGTTAAAAGCAAAAAACTAACAACAAAAAAAACGTTTTTAAACCAAAGTGGGGCGGAGGAGGGGGAAAGTGATTCTTGGAATTTCTCTCCGTCAAGAATCTCCCTTCGATCAAGCCTACACCTATTCTACCGCTCCCTCCTCACCCCCGCACCCCACCCCCACTCGTCTGGTGCACCTCGTGTTGTGGTTTGGGGGGGGAGAGGGGAGGAGAGGAGGAGGGGAAGCAGACATGGCACATGAGTGAGAGTGACAAAACTGGTGTGAGATTTATCAGAGGGATGGGGAGGAAAATTATGAGAATCACTGCCCCTCCACTTTGGTTTAAAAATGTGTTTTTTTGTCAATCTTTTGTTTTTAATTTGATGTTTTATGTTTTATTTTTTATATTTTTTATTGTTTTTAGTTTTTAATTCATCTTAGTTTTGTTTTTTGTTTGTTTGTTTTTAAATGTTTTTTTTTTAATAATTTGTAGTTTAGTTTTTGTTTTCTTCCAAATTTCATTTTTAGGGTGTTTATGGTGTCTTCAGGTATTTTTTATTCTTTTTTCCTCTTTTTTTTTTTAGTTGTTTTCGCATTTTTTGATGTTTTTGTTTTAATTTATTTTTCTTTTGGGGGGTGGTGGGTTTAATTTTTTTCAATTTTTTTTCCAAGTTTTAAATTTTTACTTTTAAAAAAAATTCAAAAAAAAATTGGGTTATGAATTTTTTTAAAGTGTTTTTTTTTTTTAATTTTCTGTTTATTTATTTTTGAATGTAAATTTAAAATTAAAATAATAATAATAATAATTAATTAATAGATTTTCAAGTAACGATTTAGGTGCTGATTTTTTGTTTTTTTAACTTTGATGCTTAGTTTTCAAGTCCATGGTTTCAATCAAGTCATAATTTTAACTCCAAAAACAAACTAGTGCTACTTGAAGCATCACTTTTCAATTAGAGGTTCATTTTTAAGGTTTTTATCGGATTGTTAAGACCACGATTTCAAACAAGTTAGAATTTCAACCACCCCCCCAAAAAGGGTGTTACCGGTAGTGCCACCTTTTGATTCAGGGGTAAAAATAGCCACTAAATGTGACCTCTAAAAAAGAGAACTCTGGAGAGTTCTCGTTAAGTTGCTAACTTCATTTTTTACGAGGCAATGCATCTTTGGGGGGTATATCTACATTATCTTTGCAAACCTTTTGGGGGGTATATCTGCGTTGACCATTTTTGGTTAGTTTCAAGGTTTGACTAAGATGTTTCTAGTGAGTTTAAGGTCATATGATAGTGGAAATGGGATATAAATGGAGGTTATGCATGCCAATAGTGATGTATTTCTGGATGAATTTTGAAAATGTTGCAAGTGAGAAATTTTGATCTAATAACAAACATTCTATAAGGCGTTTTTATCTCGGATGCCTCGATTTCTGCGTCGGGGAAAATGTTATAAAAGGTGAACCACTTAGAAAAACAAGATCGCAGAGCAATACAATAAAACAAATGCAGAGATAAAACACAGAAGATACACAATACAATAGAGACACATATATACGTGGTTCACCCAGTGTGGGCTATGTCCACTAGAGAAATTGCTAGGTCCTTCCTTTATTATTATCCATCAAATGAAGGGATACAACCTATAACACACCCACTGTAACTTCCTCTTCTTTCTCTCACACTCTCCTCTCTCAGAATACAATATTCACAATGATCCATAGCCGCAATACATTTCCCTCATAAAAGAGGGTTTCCTTCTAGGGCAAAAAAACCTAACATAACTTCTACCGTCAGATCTGTGACCTTATAATGAACAGTCCAGATTTACAATGAAATTACAATATAGATTTACAAGGCAATTTTTCCTTCGAGGGCTTCGCCCCTGAACCCTGTAGAGGGGGTAACCCCCCTCTCCACTCCCCCGCGTGGAGGAGTGTACATTATTCCAGGGTGTAAAGTATTCATGGGGTATAAACACGACTGAAAACAAAGACCTCTGAATCGAGAAGATAATTAGGCTCCACAACCAACAATCTCCCACTTGGAGACTGATCTCAAAAACTCCACCGCTGTTGTATCTGCTGAACTATGAACCTTCTTGGACCTGGAAAGTTTATCATCTTCATCTTCATGCTTGAAGACCAACTGAAACTGAGCAGGAACTCAGTTTCTCCCTGGTTACTCCCTTAGTTAACATGTTTGCAGGATTCTGGCTAGTGTTTATCTTTTCCAACTTCAAATGTCCATCTTCCAACACAGATCATATGAAATGGTACTTTAGCTGTATATGCTTAGTCTTCGAATGTAAGGATGATTTCTTTGCAATATGAATGGCACTCTCACTGTCAAAATACAATCTGTTGTTCTCCTGCTTCTTTCCCAATTCCTCCATAAACCTCTGTAACCAAATCATCTCTTTACTAGCTTCTGTAGCAGGAACATACTCTGCCTTTGTAGTTGAAAGTGCAACAATATTTTATAGTTTCGAAATCCAACTTACTGTTGTTCCACCTATAGTAAAAACATACCCTGTGGTGCTCCTCCTGCTTCTTTATCACCTACCATATTTGAATCAACATATCCCTGTATAATAGTGTCTGAACTACCCAAACATAATGCATGAGTAGTAGTACCTATCAAATACTTGAGAATCCACTTTATTTCCTCCCAATGTTCTTTACCTGGATTGTTCATATACCTGCTCACAACTCCCACTGCATGTGCAATATATGGTCTTTTGCAAACCATCACATACATCAAGCTACCAACAATTGATAAAAAAGGGACCCTGGACATGTATTATATCTCCTCGTGTGTCTTGGGACACATTTCCTTAGTTAATTTGAAATGGATGGCCAAAGGTGTACTAACTGGTTTTGCATTCTGCATTCTAAACCTCTCAAACACCTTCTCTATGTAATCACCTTGAGACAATGTCAATTTGCGATTTTTCCTGTCTCTTGTTATTATCATACCAAGGATTTTCTTTGCAACACCCAAATCCTTCATCGCAAATGAATTTGCTAATTTCTTCTTGAGCACATTTATATCCTACATATTAGACCCTGCCCATCTACATACAATATAAAGATAATATAGCTTCCATTTTCTAGCCTTTTAAAATAAACACAGTGATCATAATGACATCTACTATAACCTTGTTCTATCATAAACTTGTCAAACTTCAAATACCACTGCCTTGGAGCTTGCTTTAGGCCACACAATCTTTTCTTCAACCCGCGTACCAAATTATCCTTCTCTTTGACCTCATACCCTTGTGGATGCTGCATATAAATCTCTTCCTCCAAATCTCTTTCAACAACCTCAAGTTTCCATTTCTTTGCTTTATTTTTACCTTTCCCATTCCAACAATTTAGCATGGTGGATCATTACCCAAATGAACCTGTCCAAAATCACCTTGAACATAATCTAGAAAATGTTGCCTATGGGGTGTGGCATGAAATGAAGCCCCTGAATCTACTACCCAAGACTCATAAATATTATCTACAGAAAGAATCAAAGCATCTTGTAACACATCACTTGTTACATTTGCTTCCTGATTTTTCTCCTGTTGTCAATCTCTTTGTTTCTTTGGAGCTCTGCAATCTTTCTTCAGATGTCCTTTCTTCCCAGAATTCAAACACTCTATATTTCCAAATCTAGATTTGGATCTTCCCTTCCTAGAATTCCCACGGTTCCCTGAGCCCTTTCCTCTATCCTTTTGTCTTTCTCTATTCTCCATGTTCAATGCATTACATGCTGTCTCACCTGTGCTTTTCCGTCACATTTACTTACTAAGGATAACACCAACAAAATCATCAAATTTTAAAGTATTTGAACCTGAGACATAGTTACTTACAACCATGACCAAGCCGTTCCAACTTTCTGGCAATGAGCACACGATTAAAATAGCCTTGACCTCATCATCAAAGTCCACTTTTACAAGACTTATTTGATTAGTAACCGTATTAAATTCATTTAAATGATCTGCAACAGATCCACCTTCTGACATCTTCATATTAAATAATCTCTTCATTATAAATACCTTATTGGATGTCGAGGGTTTTTCATACAGTTTAACCAATGCATCCATCAACTCCTTCGTTGTCTTTTCTTTCGAAATATTGAAATCCAACGACGCTGCCAGGATTAGCTGTATTGCTCCTAGTGCCTTTCTATCAAGAACCTCCCATTCTTCGTCCTTCATGGTTGTCGGCTTCTTTTCTATTCCACCCAATGGTAGGAATAGATCCTTTTGATATAAATAATCTTCCATCTGCATCTTCCATAACCAGTAGTTTTGGCCATTAAATTCCTCGACCCTAAACTTTCCATCTTCCGCTATTGCTCCCACTTGAACCATGAACACTATTTTCCTGTGAGTTACCTTTCTCTCTGATACCAGTTGTTAGAAAAACAGGATCGTGGAGAAATAAAATAAAACAAATGCGGAAATAAAACACATAAGATACATAGTACAATAGAGACACAAAATGTTGGAATTTATATCCATGCAGTATTTATGGTCTTAAAAACCATGATCATCAAAAGTGTTGGAACAAAGAAATTTCAAAGCCTCATATATAAGTACAATGTGGATGGATAGATGCCCCTGAATGGAAAAATGTTATGTTCATGTTGAAAGGATTTTACAGGTTGAAGTGTTCAAATGTACGACAATATCTCCCATATAAAGTTCATGAGTTAGTTGGTCCCCCAAAGGTCAGTTGTCATTAAAGTCAGTTGTACATGTTTAAGAAAGAGTTGTCAGTTTATTGAGTCATTGAATTGAGTCATTTTATTGGTTCTTGGTAACCCAAAAACCACTTTGTAATGTCAGATGTAAGTTTGTGGTCAGCTGAAACCACTTGATGTAATGAATGGTTCATGACAATGTGAAACCAGTTTGAGTTTGTAATGGTTACGGGTAAGCCGAGAAAACCTAGGATATGATGTATTGGTTGAGGGTAAGTCATAGAAAATCCATGGGAAGCTCAAGGTTAAGCTAGAAATCCTTGATATGAAGATGGTGCAGTTCAGATGATTGACTCAGATATAGCTCATGAAGATAACAACAAAAGAAGAAACAAATGCAGATGAAGAAGAATGAAGATGATGCAGAGAGGATGCATAAGACTAAAGGTGATGCAGAATACAAAAGACACAAATGAAGACAACTCAGATATTCAGTTTGAATCACAAGTATTCATTAAGGGGGAGTATGAAGGAATAATTCATACTCGTGATAATTATATGATGAAATGTAAGTAGACTTATTCTAGAAGTCTACGTATGATCAAAGATGAGGAAAATGAGTGAAGTTGGGGATGGAGATATTCTTGGAGATATTGTGGAGATAGTTGTGGAGATTGTTATGCTATATTGGACATATCGTTATGAGAACCTCAATGCTATATTATGAGGCCTCACAAATGTATTGTGTGTAAGAGAGATGTACCATTATTTTTTACATTAATAAATATGTGATTTTTGTGTGTATATTTGCATTCTTATGATGATTTTTGTGTGTCATTATTTGTTGCTCTGCTGCTCATAATTCCCATGGTTCCCAGCAAAAAAGAACATTTATAAAATATTTAACTCAAAGGATTTACCCTTGAGTCAAACAGACAAGTTCGCTGAGCAATATAAATGGACATAGCTTGGCTATCATTGATTGATTTTCTGGGAAGAGAGCGCTGAGCAACGATTTGGGCAGATAGAACCCACTCCTCTGCAAAAAAAAACGAGCAACAAATCGGTCATAAGGAAAGCATACCTCTCTCCAAAAATCGAGTAGCAGCTAACCCACAGACAGAGATTAAGTCAAACTAGCAACAAACCCATGAACATAGATGAAGTTGACCCACGAATAGAGGGAAAACCACCCTCGAACAAAGGGAAAACCACCCACGAGCAGAGAGAAAAAGACCCAAAACACATCCTTATCTCAAAATGGAGGCAACAAGGAAAGATGGAGGAGGTTGACGCTCTGTAGCTCTGATACCATGTAAAATCAGACCTCAAGGAACAAGATAATATCAACTTATCCTCCACACAGATAACATAACCCATAAAATAGATAGAGAAACTCAAATAGAATGAGAACAAAACTAATATATTATTTTTGTTATGCAAAAATACAAAGAGACGCCCTCTATTTATAACAATTTTGGAGGGGTCTTGCATTTATGAAGGTGGTTGGAAGGTAACTGGGAGATATAACTAATTAACCTAAGTGAACTTAATTAGTATGCTAATACACACACACACATACACACACACACACAATGGTCTTTCAGACAATAGGCCATGGTGGAGCCCCAATGGGTAATTCATGGTAGCCAAGCCATGGCCTCACCCTTGGGCAGTTGGCTCATTTGGCCATGGAGCCTTGGGTTGTGCCCTTCCAAAATATCCAACCATTTTAGTTTTGTTATATGTTGTTTATTTATTTATTTTAATATACATATTACTCTCTATATAAATACAATTAAGTAATATATACATATAGATTCCCTTCCCTTCCCTTCCCTTTTTTTCCAATTAATATATAAACAAAATATTTTATTCCCTTTTTTTCCAATTAATATATAAACAAAATATTTTAAACTTATTTAATGTTTTTTTTTTTAAATATTTAGAATTTTCAAATTATTAGGAGACCAAATATTTAGGATTTTCAAATTGTTAGGAGACCCATTTATTTTTTGGGACATTTTGAGATTTTTAAATTTTTATTTATTTTCAATATCATAGCTTTGTAGCTTGTATAAATGATTGTTCATTTTTCTTGACATTTTACGATAATATTTTGACCTTACTCCTTCTCAAGAACTTTGTAGCTTGTATAGATGATTGTTCATTTTTACATTTCATGATAATATTTTGACCTTGCTCCTTCTCAAGAAATTTGTAGCTTGTATAGATGATTATTCATTTTGATATTTCAGATAATATTTTGACCTTACTCCTTCTCAAGAAGTTCCCCAAGGGCTTGCAAAATTTTTGACCTTTCTTCATATTTGAAAAGAAACATGATTTATACCTATAAAGTAATAAATTCATAAATTCATGGGTTATTGTCATAAGGATCCAATTTCCTAATTTACTTGTTTTCTTGGATAGTTAGATTTGTGTTTGTAGTTTTCTACATAATTTAGGCGGCCATTATGGGTGTTATAAATTACAATTATTTTATCATAATATTTTTTGTTTATCTTTTCATCATTTTAAAGGTGTTATAAATTACAATTGTTTTATTATATTTTTGTTTATCTTTTCATCCTTGTAAAATGTGATATGAAATGTGAAATTTATAACTTTATAAAATTGTAATTCAAGCTTAAGAATTAAACATTTTGTGTTGGTTGTTAAGCATAATATTTAACAATTAACCTAACCTATAACTAGGATATTAAATTCAATCATTTAGTTCAAGTTTATTTTTTTATTTTTATTTTTATTTAGTCTAGTGTAGTTTCTTTTTAGATTTGGCTTGTTTAAACTGTTCAAACTGAATTTTTACCTCCCAATCAACTAGGAACAATTTATCCAACTCCTTAGTTCTAGGAAACCTTGAGTTTCCTAGTCCTCCATACCCGAAACACCAAGTATAACAAATAGCCCACAAACCAGAATCCCAACTCCCTAGCTCTAGGAAACCTTGGGTTTCCTAACCCTCCATGCCCGAAACTCTAAGTACAACAAATAGTCCACAAATAAGAATCCCAATAGTTCTATTAGTTCCAAATAAATTGTTCCTTCCCAACAATGCCATGTTCCCTCCCAATAGTTCAATCCCATTGTTTTTCTTCCATAATAGATAATGCCTCACATCCTTTCCTCCCCTTTCCTTATCCTATTTCCATCCCCCTTCCCAACATCACCTCAAGCACCCTCATTAATGGCCATCAACCTTTTCTTATAGAACTTGGGAACAATTTAATTAAAATAGAATATTAAATGAATTACATAAAATAAATGAAACTTCTATTTTCTCCAAAATTTATGACAAATCAAATCAATACGATCAAACCAACCAATCATTAATTAAACAATTAACAACTTAATTTAATAATTAATACCTCAAATAGTACTAGTCTACATTCAAAGCGTATGTATGGATAGATACCATACACATAACTTGCACATGTACTAATGAAAAACAATCAATATCTCTAATGCATAATTCATGTTTGTTCCCAATTAAATATGAAATATAGTAAATCCTATAATGCATCCTTCAATTATGTTTACTAACAAAATCACAATGATTCATCAATAATTGATCATCACATTAAAATTATTGAAAATGAATCAAAACAAATGTTATAAACTTAATATGAATCAAGTAATCATTTCCTTTGCTACAATATGTTGAAGTGTTGACTATATCAACCTAACTTCAATATAACCCGTAAGTGGAAGCATTAACTACATTGACTTAACTTTCCCAACATGCAACTTACAGTCACCATTACACGTTTATGGGAACATGGCTTAACATAGCTCACCAATGAATTTAGGTTTTTGAGGAGGATAAACAATGGCCAATACCTCTACCTCTCCTGATAGAACTCGGATCAACACCCTATCATTGACCATATTGTGTTTTTTTTGTTATTCTTAGAGCTTTGTTATCGAATAATCGGTTTGGGAATGATGCTTCTTATAAACCTGCATTTCCCCACATATCATAACAATATTTTCTACTAGTAATTAAATCACGAAATGATGCTTCATAACATACCATTATTCTTTCAATGTCCATAACATTAATGTTACTTTCATGCTAGTTATCATATTATCTCTTATCCCTTTAAATTGTAGGTTAGCTTACCAAAACATATCATCATGCATAAATATATAACCATTTTCATGATATTAACAATATTACATATTGGCATTTAAAGTAAGCAAGTGTGTTTATTTACCACATGCTTTGTATCAACAATCCATTCATGATATAAATCGAAGTAGCATCCACATACCTAACTTTATTTTTAACTTTTGCATGCTTAATAAATCATCTAACCGTATCATTATTAACATAAACAATAAAACTAAAACATTAATTTTTGCATATAGATAGATCCACATGTCATCATAATATAGTTCTATTAGTCTAGCAGAGTTCACCAGAGGATTAACAAATGAATAACAATATAGGCCATAATGTAGTTTAGTTGTTTTAAAAGTAAAAAAGTGTAACATTATAGGTGATAACTAGTGTAAAGAGGATAACATAGACTTAGTGTGCCTAACCCCATGGGAATTGAATCAAGGACCTGCACAATGTGCTAAATCATTGGCAACATCCCAACAACAATGACATCAATTGATTGAGCTAATCCTTGGTGATCCGGTTTATTTTCGGCACGAAATGAGAGTGGGGATATAATAAAGAAATGCACAGAGATATCGCAGATATTCAATAATATAATAGAAATGTATCAGAGATGCATTCATAAACACATATATACAGTAATACAAGATTTCTATTAATGAAATAAATGTACAGAGACTGTAAAATACAGAGTGAAAGACTCGATAGAATGGTGACAACTTATCTCTGAGAAGAGATGTGATGGCTATTTGCATTCGCAAGAAGAATATTACAATGAGGCTCTGAAGGCCTTTTTACAATAAACAGGAATGCCAAAAGTCCTAGACATCCAAAAACCTAACCCTAGGAGATGAAGCGCCAAAAGTCATGTGGGCCCCATTTGGGTAAGTTAGTACATCAACTTCCTGGGGTCCTAACTTTTGCATACGATCTTCGTTTCAGGCGTATGATAGCTCGTTGGAAAGGTATCGTCGAGGAGATTCATTTTGGGGTCTCAATCATGCCTTCGACTATAATTGAGAACCTCGATCTCGAAAAACCTTCATTTGGGCCCTCAAAATGGCCCTGGAAGTTAAAAACTGCTAAAAATAGTAAATTGCCAAATTTGCCAAAAAACTGTTTTGAGCCAGTCGGAAAAGGTGGGTGGCCACCGATATCCACCTGGACC
>SNQJ01S0093839.1:20742-32162 GCA_010110895.2 Picea sitchensis | reverse complement strand
CCTTAAATGGCGTGTGTGTTGGGTTCAACGTACAGGAGGTGCGTTTTGGCGAACCAGAGACAGCAAGCTTGAAGGAGGAAAATGGCAGGAGGCCTATCTTCCTCATTTTTTGGCCAAATGAGGTGCCGTAAAATCCTAGCTAGGGGTTTTTGGACGTTCTGAATCCATTGGAACTATTTTTACAGCCATTTGAAGACTTATTTTGTAGGTTTTTAACCATTGAAGTTTCAGGAAGCTTCAAGGAGCTTGAAGCCCGCATTGATTGAGGTCATGTTTTGGTGAGTCCAAGTTTGTTTTCTGTGACTGAATAGTCATTTTTGGCTAATTGTTATGCCCTCAACACATTGGGACAGGTTTCAGAGGATTTTGAGGACTTTTACAGGTGTTTTTGCCAAAGAGAAGCTCATGGAATCTTAAGGCCACATGTAGAAGAGGTCATGCCCGGATGAGCCATGATCCGTTTTCAGAGTTTCATTAGTCATTTTTGGGGTTTTTATGTATTCTGATCCCAATGGTACAGTCTGTTTTTCCATTGGAGTTGACCAGCATATTGTAAAAGAATCTTTGACAAATTAATCCCAAAGAGCCAAGTACATTGATGGAGGCTCAAGGAGATGTAGCCCGGAGAGGGGTGAACTCCTTTATCATCTTGTTATTGTTGTGAGTGTTTGCTGGTTATTATTTTCTGCAAGTTATTTTTGCTATTGTGTTGATGAAAACAACATATTTAATCTTGCAAAGACCTCACACATAACCATTTAAAAGAAGCATGAACTTAACACATAATTTTATCTTGCATATTTTAAACAAATGAAGCAAGGTCCTGTAAAGTTTATTTTCATGAAGTAGAGGGTGCTTGCATAGCATAACAAGTCAGCCTTCTATTTTCAGATTAGCTTGATAGCATATGAACTAAGCAATTACAAGTCATAGATAGGTGGGATGGCATGTGAAGTAAGCAATTACAAGTCATGCACAAGTTGCATGCTTAATTATGAGATTTTGCCAACCTATTATGAACTGTTTTCTCAAGTTCCATGTTCAACTATGAGATTTTTCTAACTCGCTATGAACTTTCTTTTCAATTATGAGTTTATTCTCAATTATGAAATAATTCTTATTTCATAATTATGAAATTGTGACAAAATAATTATTTCCTTGTGAAATAATTATGAAAATTTTACTCAATTATGTAATTCTAGCCTCATAACATCTAATAACATGCTTGAACAACCTATGGTGGAAAATGCAAGTATAACACCCTTCTAGTGGAGTTTATCCCCCCATACTCTTTTGTCTAGTTGGTATGCAACAATGATGCATTTATTAATATCAGAGTGTGGTTACATTTACAAGATAGGCTCACTAGCCTTTTAGGATCCAGGTTCCCCAACCCTATAACCACACAGACACTCTGGCCCAAAATGTCATGGCTAACTAGCCTATATGTACATTTATATTACATTACAATTGGGGTTCGGCCTAGGGGTATTACATTACCCTCCCCCTTATTTATGCATTGTCCTTAGTGCATTATATACACATATACAATCAAAACTTTAAAAGTTTTCAAAATATGTGAGTACTCTGCCCGCATAGCATCTTTGTGCTCCCAAGCTACATCCTCAGGGTCATACCAAGTCCATTGGACCTTTACTATTCCTATGGATCGATTCCAGAGCTACTTGATATTTCGATCCAATATGCAAACCGATTGCACTTGAAAGTCGCCTTCTAGCTCCACCTGGATCACATTCGAATCAAGGACATGATTAGCATCAGGAACATAATTTTTAAGCAAAGATACATGGAATACATATGGATGCAAGTAGTGCAAGTATGTATGCAATAGGACCAATCCTCTGTAAGATTTTGAAAGGTCCACAATATCTCACTGCGAGCTTTGAATAGTTACCCAACTTCAAGGAAGTTTGTTTGAGCTTCACTTTCAAGAACACATGGTCACCCACTTTAAACTTTATGTGATTTCTACCTTTATCAGCATAACTTTTATGCATGTCTTGGGCAACCTTTAAATAATGTTTTATTTTCACCATCTATTCCTTCATCTCCCTAAGCAAGTCTTGTCCAACCACTACTCTATCTGTTGGGTTGTCCCAACTCACTGGTGTGTTTCATTTTATGCCATATAAAACTTCAAATGGGCTCATATTAGAAGCGTGATACCCATTATTATAGCCAAATTCAACCAGATGTAGATAATCTTCCCATTTCTATGGTTTGTCCATTACATACATCCTCAACATGTCCTCGATCACTTGGTTGACTCTCTATGTTTTCCCATTTGACTCTGGATGATATGATGCGCTAAAGTTTAGATTTGTCCCAAATCCTTTGAATAATCCCTTCCAAAAATTTGATGTGAATTTGGGATCTCTGTCAGATACAATTGTCTTAGGCACACCATGCAACTTAGTAATTTCTCTCATATAAATATCAGTAATGTTAGCTTCCTTGTGAGTTAACTTTATTGGAATAAAATGCGCAATTTTAGTCAACTTATCCACCACACCATGATTGAATCATGTTGCTTGGGGGTTTTGGGAAACTCAATGATGAAATCCAGTGTTACAACTTCCCATTTGAACTTTTGACATTCCAAACATCTGGCCATATAATCAACCACTTATTTCTTCATACCTAGCCAATAATAGTGTCTCTTGATAGCTACAATAGTTTTTTGGTATCTTGGGTGCCAAACATAAGGCACCTTATGCATTTCTTTTAACACCAGACGTTTCAACTCCTGAAAATTTGACACATAAATCTACCCCTGTACATGAGGATTCATCCTCTTTTGGCTTATAATCTTCAATTTTCTATTGCAAAATACCTTCTTGTAACTTTTACTTTATTTCCATGTATTGTTGATCTGATTTTGCAGCCTCTAAAATTCTATCTTTCATATATGTAATGGTTGTAGCATGCATCTCATGCATCCTCTTGCTGAGTGCATCAACCACCTTGTTCTCTTTTCCCTTGATATGCTTTATATCAAAGTCGTATTCACTTAGGAATTCCAACCATCTGCTTTGCCTGGCATTTAGATTTGGTTGTCCAAACAAATATTTCATACCATTGTGGTTTGTCCTCAACTCAAATCTTTTTCCCATGAGATAGTGCCTCCAAATCTTCAAGACATGCACTATGGTTGTCAATTCAAGATCATGGTAGCATAATGTCTCTTGTGCTCTTTTAACTTCATTGATTCATAGAATACCATGTGTCCATTTTGACTAAGGACTCCCCCAAGCCCTTCTTTACAAGCATATGTGCATACAATGAAGTCTTCATTTGGATCAACAATATTAATATTGGGGCACTTGTCAATAAATATTTCAAGTGTTGGAAGATTCTTTCACGATCAACAGTCCATTCAAATCTCACACCCTTCTTTTGAAAATATGCGAGTGGGTGTGCAATCTTTGAAAATCCCTCAATAAATCTTCTATATAGTAACCTGCAAGTCCCATGAAAGATCTCACCTCATAGGCATTTCTTGGTGTTGGTCATCCTTCAATGGCTCTTATCTTTTTTGGGTCCACAACTATCCCTTCCTCTAAAATGATATGTCCCAAATAATGTATATGCCTCTGATAAAATGAGAATTTGCTCAATTTTGCATACAATTGATGCTCCCTCAATACTTGTAATACCATCCTCAAGTGTTGCTCATGCTCCTCTTCAGATTTAGATTAAATAAGTATGTCATCCAAAAATACTATGAAAAACTTATATAAGTAATCTCTGAAAATACCATTCATTAAACACATGAAGATAACTAGTGCATTTGACAATCCAAATGGCACCACTGTGAAATCATAATGGCCATACCTCATTCTGAAGGTTGTTTTGTTGATGTCTTCTTCTTTAATTCTCACTTATTGATAGTTGGATATGAGGTCAATATTGGAGAATATATTTTCATCTTTCAGTTGATCAAAGAGGTCGTCTTTCCTTGGCAAAGGATTTTTGTTCTTCACAGGTCACCTTATTCAGTTGCATGAAATCAATGCAAAGCCTCAATCTACCATACTTATTTTTCACAAATAATACTGGGGCACCCCAAGGTGACATACTTGGGCGTATATACCCCTTCTTTAGAATCTCTTCCAGTTTCATTTGCAATTCCTACAGTTCTGGTGTACTCGTCCTATAAGGATTCTTGGATACTAAGGCTGCTACAGGCATCAGGTTGATGGAGAAATCAATATCTCTCTTAGGTGGAAACCCCGTGATTTATCTAAATACATCTTTAAATTATTTTATGACTGTATAGTCTTCAATACTTTGCACTCTATCATTAGGTGCCTCCTTCATATGTGTTGCAAATACTTGACATCATTTTCTGAAGTTGCAAGGCTTAAATTTCTCTATCAGCTACAACCCTTGGAATACCCTGTATTGATCTCAAGTTTCATTCCTCGTCTAAGAAAGTAAATGTCTTATTATAACAATCTAAGACAACATGATTCTTGTTCAACTAATCCATACCAATGAGGCAATCGTATGAGCCCAAAGGTATGATATTCAAATATTCCCTTGTGATCAACCCATTCATGTCCATAGGACATTCTTTAACCATCTCATTAATTCTGCTTTTAGCTCATGTAGCTAGCTACACCAAGCAAGGTTTCCCAAGCTTGCTTCTTGGAAATTGAAATGTTTCCCCCATCTTAGGATCTAGATAACTATGACTAGATCCAAAATCAATTAAAATAGAAATGGGTTGGTTGTTGATCTTACCTTCCACTTTGACCATATGAAAATGGAACTCAGCTTGCTTGTTATAAAAGGCTGCATAAAATATTGGTTCATTTTCGCCCATGTCCTCAACGGTATCAGCTTGATATACATTGTGAATAGTCCTTACTTTCTCACATCTATCAGGGAAATATATGTACATGTGATCTCCCTCACAACCCCAACACTTCATTGGTTGATGCCTTGGTGTTTGCCCCATTGTTTATGTCATTCTAGTCTCTTTAGAATTTGTCTGTCCCTGAGTATTGTTTCTGAAGAATGGTGGTTTGGTTCTCTTCTTCCTCTGCTCCATCTTGCTTTTCTTCTGGTCTTCCCAAGCCTTTTGGAAATTTGGTCTTCCTATATGTTGATTATCAAGGGATTTATCTCTCCTTATGGTTTCCTCCAATGTCTTGGGATCATAATACTATATTTTATCACTTAAAATTGATGGCATCCCACTCATGTACCTCTGAACCTTAACCTGTTCAACCTTGACGAAAGAAACATATTTCACCATCTCTAAGAATCTCCTTTCATAATCATCTATGGTCATACTCCCGAGCATGAGTTCAAAGAACTCCTTCATTTTCTTATCATAGTAATGTTTGGTTAGGTATTTCTTTTGAAAATACCTTTTGAACTTCCTCCAAGTAACTTTATTCTCATCAATGTGTTGCACTTGCAAAAACTAGTCCCACCACATTAATGCTTTTCCTTTGAGCGGGTAGATGGAAATTCTCGCTTCTGCCTGTGAAGAGTAATTATGTAGCTTGAAGTACTTCCTCATGCTGAATAACCAGGTCTCTGCATATTCATCTTTCTTGTGCTAACCATCAAAAGTAGGAGGCTTAATATTATTCATTTCTCCTTGTAGTTGATCTAATCCAGACCTCTTCTTATGTTTTCTGACAGGGGATGGACTTGAGATATTGTGTGCTCCCCTAACTGAATGTCTAGGTGAGTGTTAATGATGCCTATCAACACTCCTTATTTCTCTTCTTCTATCATGAGACCTTTGACTCTTCAACTTGCTTGATTCTATCTCCTTATCCATTTTCTTCTCTATTATGTCCAAGCTTTGTAACAACTTGATCTTGAAGCCATCTTGTTGCTCCATGGATTTCATAAGCCTCTCATTATCAGCTCTATATCTTTGGACATATTTTTGCAGACTCTTGATGGTCTCCACCAAGTTCATGCTCTCTTCCTTACCTTCTTTATGCCCATTGAATTTGGTCCTTTCATTACCGATGCTGACACACAACCCCTTAACTTCATCCTCATGGTTGTAAGTCCTCTCTGCATCTTCTATGTCTTTCATGCCTCTAGTCTCTGTGTTGATTCTATTTTCTCTTAACTCTGCAAAATGTGCAGACAACAAGATTTGCTAGATTAAATAATTTATCAAATCTATAAATACTATACTCATATTAGCCTTGACACATCAATCCTATGAATGATCCCTGGCCCATCCAGGCCTAATGTTTGAACTATGCTCTGATACCACTCTGTAACACACCTGACCCCCTAATCCTTACTTAGGTTGATGGGGTGTCAAAATTCCCCTTTCACCAAGTGTTTCATCTCTCTAAATAAACCTCATAGATTAATTATGCTCGTTAAGAGCTTTCCAATGACTGTAACCATGCTCAATTTTGATGTCGGGATTCAAAGTTACAACCTTCTAAAGTTTTTGAGACTCTAGTGGACAAATCCACCTCATCGCCACATAGCACCCACATGGTTCTTCGTCATTCATTCCATTCGATGTGGCACTGATGTGGCATCTGTCACCTGACTCAACGGATCCCTGTCCTATTGGGCCTACCAAATCAACGGCTCCAACCTACTCATAGCCTTTCTTCGTCATCAAAGTCTTCCCATCAGAATGCTTCCACTCATGACTTCCCTACCTACTTCGACAACCTTGTTCCGACGGCATCCTCTGACGGATCTAACGGTCATGGGAGTCGGGCAATCAACAACTCTGATTGCGTCGATGCCTCTAACTTGCATGATGATTAACGTCCATTCCTTTTAAACTCTCCTTGCTAGACCAAGTGGGGCCCATGACATATCGATGGCTATCCTTGCATCGTGCCCACTCTTCGATTAACCATCTAGTTCGTTCCTTGGAGTACCTGCCATTGGAGCCCAACCACTTTGGATCCAACAACCAAGGTTACTCTAAGACTAATCAACGACTTTGGTTCTCTCTCGGAGTTATTCCCATCAGAGTACATCCCCCTCTAGGACTGCAACTCACTCTTACTAGCACCCTCCCGATGAACAGTTGATATCTATCACCTATATATCAAAGGGATAGGATTTAGACACATGTCCCAAGGGTTAAAACCAATAGGTACTCACACTCGGTCCTTTCTACAAATTACAGGCTGTCATGTGTCATCCTTTAGACACGCTGGAACTCTTCGTCAACATGACGTCAGTCTTCCTCTTAGCCTTGTGTAAGCGGGACTCATGGCGATCTACGACTGAGATTACTTCTCAGATATTCATCGATCTACGGTCTAGATTGCTTCTTTGAGCCTTACCCATCAAAGTGTCTCTACTTCGGGCATCCAAGGATACTTCGACCATCAAAATCCGATGATACTCACCAAAACTCATGATTTTGATCTCTTCGAAGTCATTCTCCGATGGGTCCATGTTATAGCAAGATTTTCCTCACCCCATGCAAATTGCTCAGAATGCCTTTTCCTTTTCCCTATGCAGACTTGAAGTAACCTTTTTCAATTCACAGAGCTAAAAAATATATTTTCCACATATACGCACCCTAACAACTATACAACATATGTATACGCAGGTTGCACCATTACAACCCTCATACATCGGGTTTTGTGCCCAAAATTAAAAAATGGTGTCTGGCTTCCATGTCACGTCACGAGATCCATGATCCTTGACCTTCCATATACTAGAAACGTTCTGACTCGGCCCTTCACTTCCATTAGAAGGCTATAAATGGTCCATATCCAAGTTGTGGAAGAGGGAGAAGAATTCAACTTTGACAGCAAAGTTACTCTAGAGAAATTATTCACTTCATATTGAGTCTGTATCCCTTTGTCCTTTTAAGTCAAAACACATTGTTCATCCCCCAAGCTCTTCCCTATTTAATGGAGAATCTCATTGTCTCTCTTATATGAGCTTGCCTTTGGTGGAGGATTGAAGTGGTGGAGGCCCAGCTGGAAGGGACTTAGTTTCTCAGTTTCGAGACGTGCTGACACGAAAGTTTGTCATTCATACACTTTTGTTGATCATATTTTAATAGAAATACTATTTTCTCGTCCAATTGATGTCTTGAAAACATTTGAATTGTTATTCCATGGGCATATTTGTTATGAATATTGATGGATTATGCTATTATATGTGCTAAATTTATATATTATCACCATATGCTTGTGTATCTTGGTTGTTGAGGACAAGTTGCAGGTGTATAGCTTTGAGTCGAGTGCTCAACAATGGTCTTCTTCGAACTTTCGGACATGGTAGGCTCTTTATCTTGTCTTGTTAGCATGTTTGTTTATATAACATACTTGAGATTATAATTGATTTATGCAGTCATTTCCGTCTATTGTGGTTTACCCCATGCCATAGAGTGATTTTCCTCGTAACAAAATTGGCGACCATACTAGGGATTGAATCTTCTTTTTGGGGTTTGGAGTGTTTTTCTCCTTTGATTGCTCTTGGTTAGCTTGAGTTTTCTTGTCGTCTGATTGCTTGACAACCTATTTTCATTTTGAGTCTAAGTTTCTTGGCCTTATCCTTAACCTGGCAGTGTTTTAATACATATATGCAGGTTTTCCCTTGACAAACGCATACATATGCAAGCAATCATTCTATAGGGCACATACATACGTAGTTTTTTCTTAAACAATTGTGTACATCATCCTTGTTTACTTGATTGTTGAGTTTGGTGTTTGTTGGGTAAGTTTTTATGGTTGTTGAGTCTTCTTGGGTCTCTGTCATCACTGTTAAGTGCCTGCAGAGTGATAGGAAACCTTTCTTTGGTTGAATTTTCGGGAGGTTTTTCTTTCTCGTCATCTTTTTCATTGGTTATCCTTGCATCTTGGGTTGGGTGTTTTCTTCTTGATATCCTGCTTGGTTTATCTCTTTTTTCTTACAATAGGGTTTATATATCAAGTTGTTGTTCAATCCTTGCATTTTTATTTCTTTATATTGAAAATACAAAAATAATACATTTTGCATTATGGCATTTGATCTTTGGGTTCTTATCATTGATCTTGATACATGTATGGAAAGATTGCATCTTATTTGAAATTGCAGAGTTGAATTGGAAGTTGCATTTTTTAAAAGCTTGTTGTTTATTGAGAATTGAAGTTAAGACTTTGCATTATATTCATATTCATTTCTTTTACTTGCCGAGTCATAACATCATCAGTTTCACGACCACATATTTTGAGTAAACAAAGACACTAAAAGTAATGCTGATAAATTTAAAATTGATTAGAAATGATTTTATTTTTTAGGGTGCACAAACTAACTTAAGATTTAGAGCCTTGGAATAGGATTTTGTGAGTAAACTTTTCCAAGAATATTAAACTCAACATATGTGTTTGACTAAGGGAGTGGTGAAATCCATTGTATAATTGGTGACATCATGGGGTTCCACTCACACCAGAGTTAAGCATGAGGTCGTGTGAATTTGGTTGAAGAGATATCCCTCTAATACCTTCTTAGCATCAGAGATATTTCTGGGGGTCTTGCTAGTGCCTTTACCTCCGTGAGAGGTGATGCTTTCAAGATTTTGGGCTTTGTTACCCTTCCCATACGGTGGACCCGACTTACGATTGTTGGTTATATCATGGTGGATTTAGTTGCTTGACATAGGTAGCCACATAGGTTACTTGCAGGGGTTATTCTGCAGGTACCCTTGGTTAAGGGTTGGACAATACACAACCTTTATGGAGGATTACCTCTCCCGGGGGATCTGACTGACTGCGCCGTTAATCCCACGAGGGCCCTTATAATTGATTATGATACCTCTGATCTTTTGAAGGGAGTCTCAGGTCCCTCTTGGACAAGGCATACCTACTTTAGTGAGGGAGGCCCCTTTCAGCCACTATATCTTGTTTGTGTGCATATTGGCCTTTTGTTTATTTTGGTGTGCTCTTTGATTGTTAGTTGGGATTATGATTTTGTATTGTGTCGTGAGTTTTCATTGCTATGGTTAGAGGAGCCCCCATGACTCCCTCAGTTAGCGCTACCCAACCCATGGTTATTTCTCATTCCATGGAAATGAATCCTTTTGTATTTCCGAGTGGTACGTTGAATCATGATACTTAGCCCATACCTTGGGCCTATAATCATTTTTCTCATGGTATGCGAGACATGTCTTCGTACTTGCCATCCTCTGTCTCGTCGCCTTATGTGAATCCTAGTTTTGGGTCTGGAGGCATGATGCCTCCTTTTTCTCCCTTTTCATTTGGTGGGAGTCATATCCCTCAACCAACTCTTATGGTAAGAGGTTGGAATATTCCTTCCCATGGATCCAATCCTAGCTTCACTTTTTCGGGAGCAAGTGCTCAAATGGGCGATCATCCTACTTATTACAACCCGTCCATCTATCCTTCTTTTGCTATGTCGGTTCCTACGAACGCTTTTTCCATGGCGGACCTCCATCTGTCCTCTGGTGTTTCATCTGTGGGGAGTTGAATTTATAGTATGGGCAAACCCCTTCACAAAGTTCCTTCGTCTGGGGGCAACATATATCCTCACATGAGTAACCCTTGTCATGTCGCTTTCTCTTCGCAGGCGGATTCCTCGGTGTTGATGCCCTTACACCCCTTTATGAACCAATTTGGAGGAGGATATTATCCTATCGGATAGGGCCATGGTGTATACCAAAACCCTTCCTGGTCCGCAATCTCTAAAAACCCGTCTTTCCCAGAACCTTGGTCTCAAATGTCGCAACTAACTGACGCAACTCTAGTCATTTCTAGTCACACTGCACATACATTACCAACCTCTGCTAGTCATGTTGGGGATCCATCACCAACCTCTGTAAATCATGTTGGAGATGAGCCACTAGCCTCTACAAGTCATGTTGAGAGTATGTCATCATCCATTGTAAGTCATGCTGAGAGTATGTCACCAACCCCGGTAAGTCATGTTGGGGGCATTCATATGATTGAGAAGCCTCGACGTATAGGACGTAAACCCAAGTTTTTTTGTAGGATTTGCAAAGGGAATCACCTTACTCGTCTGTACCTTGCTAATGTCGTGGTACAGGAAGCATAATCCTTGTCTGATAGCCCTTTGGGTTTTGAGTCATCTCTGGTTTCCCAACATCCTGATCCTTCTTTGACTGATACAACGGTCGTGATGCAATTTTGTCGCCTTTGAATAGAGCACAGACTTTTGAGTCCAATTGTCCTCCAAAGTTTGGGTTTAGAATGACCTTAGAAAGTTGAGCTCGTTACTTAGAGTTTACTCCTCCGACTAGTTACTCTTCCAATCCCTATGGAGAGTTTGATTGATGCCTCCTACATCACAAAGTTTCATCATTGATTCTATGTTGTCAGAGTCCTCCATATGTCTCATGCTCTTGTTCAAAGGATGTCTATAAGCATGTGTTGGTCATTTCTCATAACTCTTGACTTTGCATGTCGGCC
>SNQJ01S0093839.1:683-20692 GCA_010110895.2 Picea sitchensis | reverse complement strand
AGAGTATGTCATCATCCATTGTAAGTCATGCTGAGAGTATGTCACCAACCCCGGTAAGTCATGTTGGGGGCATTCATATGATTGAGAAGCCTCGACGTATAGGACGTAAACCCAAGTTTTTTTGTAGGATTTGCAAAGGGAATCACCTTACTCGTCTGTACCTTGCTAATGTCGTCGTACAGGAAGCATAATCCTTGTCTGATAGCCCTTTGGGTTTTGAGTCATCTCTGGTTTCCCAACATCCTGATCCTTCTTTGACTGATACAACGGTCGTGATGCAATTTTCGGTCGACACCACTCCTGTTTTGAGGAGTGAGGTGTCTTTTGACCATGTCATTAACATTTATAGTCCTGCATCTTCTGAATAAGGGAGCATTCCACTCTCTCTGAGTACGCTCCCGCCAAGTCCTAGGGAGGTTTCCTTTGACTGGAATGATCTTGTGGAGCATCGACTTCCTTCTTCTACACCCTTCCAGACAAGGGGTATTCTTCGATATATTGTAGAAAAGGTAACCTCTGCAAGCATTTTATCCTCCTTGACTTGTAAAGCGTTGGGTTTCCCCAAGCTTGTGTCAGTTGTCTGTGAGTTGTTGACTTTCCACATAAGTCTTGCATGGGAGCCTTGGCCTCCCCCATGATATGCTTCCTAGAACAAAATCGATTCTTGTTTAAGCTCTTTTATGACTCTCTCAAAAAGAGAAAATATTGTCGAGTGAACTTGTCTCTTTCACACTCGTAATTTGGATTTGAAAGGACATCTATTTGTTGTAAGTTTAGACCTTTTTCAGACCAAGTAGTCTAATTTCGAAAAAGGAACACTCTAGTCACTAGTGGCTAGAAGAGTTCTCCTGGGTATTGTTTTATACTTTTTCGGGCCTAGTGGACTAAATTTACGAAAAATGACATTCTTTGGAGTTAAGTTGTAATTGCATCTCATTCTCTTGCTTGCAATATTGAGCCTATTGTCAGTTCCCGCTTTCACATTATAAGCCTGTTATCTCAACAGTTTGCATCATCAGCCAAGCAGAGCCTTGTTTATATTCTTTGCAGCTTGACACCCTTTACCCTACGAGGAAACATTCCCTCGAGTGTCCATATCCTGCATGCACCCCCTTGCATTGAGCATAGGTATGTTCCATTGTTGGAGTTAGTTGCTTACTTGTGACACTCGTTTCCTCCTCTATATCATAACATTCATTTGTCTATGAAAAAACAAAAAAAGACGAGCGGGAAAATAATATTATCTCATGTTAGCAGCAATCATGTCGCCTTTGAATAGAGCACAGACTTTTGAGTCCAATTGTCCAGCAAAGTTTGGGTTTAGAATGACCTTAGAAAGTTGAGCTCGTTACTTAGAGTTTACTCCTCTGACTAGTTACTCTTCCAATCCCTATGGAGAGTTTGATTGATGCCTCCTACATCACAAAGTTTCATCATTGATTCTATGTTGTCAGAGTCCTCCATATGTCTCATGCTCTTGTTCAAAGGATGTCTATAAGCATGTGTTGGTCATTTCTCATAACTCTTGACTTTGCATGTCGGCCATACCCTCAGCGTGTCTCAGAGTTACATGAAGTTGTAGTCCTACTTTCCTTATGGGTAGGTAACCTTGAACCCAACAGTCGACGTCTCCTCATTGGTCGTTGACTGGGGGGTTTCCCTTGTGTTCGACGGTAAGAAATATATTCACACATTGGGATTCATGCAGTGTCTTGGATGCCATTAGCCTTATTGGTGGTTTCCTTGACTTTGTCAACAATTTTCCTTATTGGTTGCTATTCAGAGGGTCTTTTTTGTGCACTGCTTACATCTGGTGCATGTGGAAGACGCACATGGTCGTTGGTTCGTGAACATGTTCTTCGTCCAAGTTCCTCCAAATCATCAAGCTATTGCTTTGCACCTTGTGTTGACTGATGATAGATGCCTTAATTCTCTCTTTTCAGCGGGTCTCCTTCCATCGACTTCAGCTCATCTATTCTGGAAACAAGGCCTAGAGTCCTATGAGAACCTAGAGGCTTGCAGTCATTAGTGGTAGGTTTTCTCGCCATCGACAGTTGGGAATACATCAATGTCTCATGATCGATGGATTCTTCAAGTGTTTGACCTCAACTCCTTTATTCACACTTGTAAGAATGTACTTGGTGCCTTGATACCTACTTTCATTATTGGTAGGTTGTCTCACGTTTGTTAACAATATACCTTAATGACTGGTAATCAAACGAAGTCCCATTGTGTTCGACCTCAACTCCTTTATTCACATGATGTAGACTTGCACCTTTGGCGGATCGTGTAGAAGACTTGTTTATAGTCGCAACTTTCATGAATTGTTGCTATCATTCATTGGATCAATACCTATATGACTTAAGTGATCATGGGAGATCAGATTGTACTCCATTGTATACAAATATCTTCAGATTGATTTTGAGATTGGTTTTCACTAAGCCTTGTTCACGACTATGACAACCTATGGCATGTTTCTACCTTTGTATTGCCTATTCATGGCCATGAACAATTGTTTGGTATATTTCCACATGGATCTGCAGTGTAATTCAAATTGGAAGCCATGTGCACAAAGTCATTATGGATTGTAATATTCTTATGAGCAACTAGTTAGTCCAGTTGGGTCTCCATTACTCCACTTATGGGAATTATAATGTATTTCAGCCATCACAGATACTCCTATGACCTCACAAATTAGGGGGCATCTGTTATAGCAAGATTTTACTCACCCCATGCAACTTGCTTAGAAGGCCTTTTCCATTTCCCTATGTAGACTTGAAGTCCCTTTTTGCAATTCCCATAGCTAAAAGCATATTTTTCCACATACACACACCCTAATAGCTATACATCATGCGTATACACAGGTTGCACCATTACAACCCGTGTACAACAGGTTTTGTGTCCAAAATTAAAAAATGGTGTCGGGTTTCCATGTCACGTCACGAGATCCATGATCCTTGATCTTCCATGTACTGGAAACGTTTCGACTCGACCCTTCAGTTCCATTTGAAGGCTATAAATGGGCCATATCCAAGTTGTGGAAGACGGAGAAGAATTCAACTTTGAGAACAAAGTTACTCTAGAGAAATTATTCACTTCATATTGAGTCTGCATCCCTTTGTCCTTTTAAGTTTGAACACATTGTTCAACCCCCAAGCTCTTTCCTCGTTGATGGAGAACCTCATTGTCTCTCTTATATGAGCTTGCATTTGGTGGAGGATTGAAGTGGTGGAGGCCTAGCTGGAAGGGACTTAGTTTCTCGGTTCCAAGACGTGCCGACACAAAAGTTTGTCATTCAAACACTTCTGATGATCATATTTTAATAGAAATACTCTTTTCTCATCCAATTAATGTCTTGCAAATATTTGAATTGTTATTCCATGGGCATATTTGTTATGAATATTGATGGAGTATGTTATTATATGTGCTAACTTTATATATTATCACCATATGCTTACGTATCTTGGTTGTTGAGGACAAGTTGCAGGTGTATAACTTTGAGTCGAGTGCTCAACGATGGTCTTCTTCGAATAGTCGGACGAGGTAGGCTCTTTATCTTGACTTGTTATCATGTTTGTTTATATAGCATACTTGAGATTAGAGTTGATTTATGCAGTCATTTCCGTCTGTTGTGGTTTACCCCATGCCATAGAGTGATTTTCCTTGTAACAGTCCAATGGTCCAAATTGCCTCTCAGAGCCTTCCCCATCAGAGTATCTCTACTGCGGCATCCAAAGCTACTATGACCATTAGACTCTGATGATTCCACTGCGACCAACAATCCAGATCTCCTGAAGCCACTTTTCGATGGATCCAACGGTTGTCGATGGCCTTGGTCCTTTTCATCATCGACACTTCAGGCAAGTCCTCGAACGTGAGGAACCCCAATGATCGTGCCCTTCGACGAACAACTAAGATATAATCGCTACGTCGAAACAACGGTTGCGATTCATCCCAACTCAAAACTCCATATTTCTGCAGGGAAAACAATCAGATCTTGGACTTAACAAATTTTTTGAGGGTTCTTGAAGAATTGTCTTCGATTAACAGTATGAATTAGGACTTCATTGTCAAGAATTCTTATGAGTCCCTTCTCAAGGTTTTATCAGACCTTCAGAACTCTCACCTTGCTCTGAAAAACCTCTAAGGCATTCCCTCTTCACTACTTACGTGGAGATTTGCATCTTGCGAACTGTCAATACTAGGACAAGGGCTTCCACGAAAGAATTAAGGTTCTCTGATACCAATTTCATTCACTTAAATGTGTCGCATATGAACAATATTATGCATAATAAAAACAAAATACACATGCAACATATACAAGAAAACCCATAACATAAATACATAATTACACACATAGTAATTAAATAAAATACCCAGAAAAGACACTTATCTTTTATAAAAGATCATCAACTGCGTGCAGACCTTAGACTTTCCTCCCATCCATAACCTTTACTACTCATAACTCTCAGTGGCAGGTCACCCCCGAGCTGGGGCCAAAACTCCACCAGGGCAAAGGAATCCTAAGCTAGGTTAATGTCTGTCAAACAACAACAATGCTCAAACTCAAGTGTCCACTTTAGCAGACAACTTACAATCCCTCATTCTCCACATGCATTTCCCACCCTAGGAAGTGTGCCCCTTCTTTGCTCAACAGTCCTTCAGTTGCCCCACTCCCCTTATGGGGCTTCAACAACAGGTTGGATAGGAAGTCTCAGAGCCCTGTAGCTGCATCTTGGCACCTTAGGGATCAATTCTCAGTAGTTATGTCCCCTGGAGAGAATGCTCATGGGCCTACCAACTTGTTTCTTCAATAGCACATGAGCCTGACAACCCACCTCTTCAGTCCAATTTTCCCAGAAAATGCTCCAAAGTTTTCCCAATACAAGTATGGAGATGGCAACAAGGTACAAATGATAGGAGAGTGAGTGAATCCTGGTAAGAATGGAAAGAATCATGGGAAATGCACTATTTCCCCACAATATATTTGCATGCCTTTAACTTGACACTTGTCACCTTATGGAGTAGCCTTTACTCTACTCCATGACTTGTTTGCAACCTTTGGGAACTTAGGATAAAATTGTATCCCATAACATTTGACTTTAGGAATAATATTATTTTATTCCCTTGGCCCCCTTGGCTAAGGCCCTCTTCCTAGACCCTTAGCCCCCTTTCCCTTCTAGTGGAGTTTAGCCCCCCATACTCTTTTGTCTGGTTGGTCTGCAGTAGTGATGCATTTATTAATATCAGAGTGTGATTACATTTACAAGATAGGCTCACTGGCCTTTTAACATCTAGGCTCCCCAGCCCAATAACCACACAGGGACTCTGGCCTCAAAATACATATATACAAAGGCACTCTGGCCCAAAATGTCCTCACTCACCAGCGTATATGTACATTTATATTTACATTACAATTGGGGTTCGACCTAGGGGTATTACAGGTTTAATTTTTTTTCTTTTCTTTTCTTTGACGACGATAAAATTTATTATAACTCAGTGGTTGATTGGTAGTGAGGATAGTAATAATTGGTTACTATCATTTAATGTGGGCTAATTTATCACCGTTATTTAAGAAAAACCATACCACCTAAAATAATTTGTTGGTGGTTCGTAAAATGGTAGAAGGGTAGACCTTTAATCTTGCCAGATGTTTCTGAATCTTGAATCGTTAACCTGTTTCCTCACCTCCAAGAAAAATGGGTTCTTAGTAGATCAAACATATTTTTTTTTATTTTAGTCCAAGATCAAAAAGTGGCTTTAGCCTAAATAATATTTGCAAAAAAGTCAATATCTCTTGTAGTCATCAATGAAACTACCTCCAAACATTCTTTTTAATAACCTTTAACTTTAATTTTATATATGAAACCAAATACTACTCCAACTACAATTAAGAAGATATCAACCCTCCTAAATAATTCTATATTTTAAAATATTATATATAAATATAATATTTTATTTCTTAAATTTTTTATGTGAAAAACTCTAACAAAGTGCAATCATATAAATCTACTATAAATAAATGGTATTACATACAACAACCACGTATCATTATCAACATTATTCCACTTACTTTACTTTAAGTGGAACTTTTAACTTGGTATGCATAAATTTATTTATTTATTTATTTTCATAATCTTCTCCGTAAAACTACATTGCCGATGAAGTTTGCAAGATGTGGTGTTCTAAGAGTGTACATACATTTACATGGAAAAAAAAAAGAGTGTACATACATTGAGCGTTACTCGTGGGAGCAAAAAAGTCCAACATGGCCCATAATGTTTAACATGGGCTTTTCTCATGTGTAACAACTTGTTAAATGATTTAGACACGTGTCATTGTACATTGCACCCCCACGATGACGTTTCTTGTGAACATGAACAACTTTTTAAGTGATTTGGACAAATGTCATTATTGTGAATTGACAACGATGATGTGTGGCGTTCAAAACTACCCTATGTGGGGTTCCCCTATTCGCATTTATTTGGCTTACCCAACGAATTGATGGTGATGAGTCATCGTTTCTTCCCTATGTGGGATACCCTTAGCCCATGTCTATTAATCTTGCCTATGTTACGTAAGGAGTCATTTTCCTCCCTTATTGTGTTGATATTGATGTAGAGGAGAAGATCAAGCCACATGTATAGAATAAATACAAATACTATGGTGTAGAATGAAAGTTATAAGAATATTAAAAACCAAGGGTCAAGTTAGATATGTACATTTGAGGTTGCAAAGTTCAAATATGTGATATTTTTATCGGTGTATTTTACAATTTGAGTATGACCTTATTCCTTAGTGGCTATTTGGTTTAGAATGGTTTAGAATGGTTACGGTTATTCAACTTTTGGCTTCGCAGATTTGAAAAAACTTGATGAAATCACTGCCTCTCATTACACACTGGATAAATTGGAACCCTGGTAATGGATATTCTGTACTAATTGGTATGTACAAGCTCTTGGATATTGGCAAGTCTTCGTTACTCTCATTGGAACTCATGTTGGCTCTGAAAAATAAAAACATTCGATACTTGTATCAAGCCAAGGCTTAGTCCTCCTTGGGTTTCATTACAAATCAGTGGAAAAACAACGTTGAGTTGGGACTCTCGGGATCCTTGGCTACTGAATGGCATACTTTTTGCAAGGTGCTCATTGATTCTGGCGTACAGCTACAGACCAGAGAATATTCTTTAATCTAGACTGGAGGTGACCATTCGGGATTACTCACTGTAAAAAATGTTTATAACGCTATGGCAAAAAAATTATGGCCAGTACAAACAACAGGGTGGCGGAGACAAATGTGGTCTTGGGATCTTGCATACAAGATCAAACTTTTTCTTTGGCTGGCACTGGAGAACAAAATCTTAACCTGGGAAAATCTGCGGAAAAGAGGCTGGGAAGGCCCGAGCTTTTGTCCACTTTGTCGCAGGGACGAGGAGATTGTTTTACACTTGTTTGTAAACCGCCCTTTCACTCACCATTTGTGGAAGTTTTTATTTACTATTTTTAGTCTTGTTTCACCTTGGGGAGACAACTCTTTAACAAATTGTTTTGAAAACTGGTCGAATATGGAAAAAAATTATATCACTCTACCTTCATTGGCCTGTTGGTATATCTGGCTGGAAAGAAACAAGTGTATTTTTTAATCCCGTACTCCTACATTATAGGGAGTTAGCATTAAATCAGAGGGATGGTGGAAATTTCCAGTGCTCAATGCCTACAAAAAAGAAAATGCAACAGAATCAAAAAGTCACTTGACTTTAATTTGGCATCCATCTATTGGTTTGACGATGTTGCGCAAGCAAATGGTATCCTAAGTGGGGTTGGGGGTATCATTAAGATTTTTGGAAATACTTTATATAGGTGGACTTTCAACTGTGGGATGGGCACAAACACCAGGGCGAAACTACTTGGGGTGTGGGCTACCTTATCCTTAGCACATCGATTGGGTATTGATCAACTGCAAGTATTGGGGGATTCAAAGACTGTGATGGATTGGTTAAACTCTAAGAGCAATTTGCAAGTTCTTCACTTATGGGCTAGATGGATAAGATCAAGAATCTTATAACAATTTTCAACACCATTAGACTTAATCATATCTACAGGGAAGAGAATGAGGAGGCAGACATATTATCTAAGAAAGCACTCTAGGTTCTCGAAGGGTAGATCCATTTTAACAAATGGCAGGATGGCCACGAGGGCCCCCCACTATCATTGCGTCTCTACCTGTGATTAAGATAACTCATTTGGGAAGTCTGTATCTTTTTGTGAGATCTAGAATTCTATAACTTGTGTTTTCATAAGTCATTATGGACTGTCTCCATTTTGCTTTTTGGTTTGCTAATTTGCTAAGTTTGACTTTATGTAACAAGAACTATGAAGATTTTTTTTTTATGTCTATGTGGTATGTGTATACCATAAGAAGATGGTTGTAATAGCACAAGCTTGTACTTTCTTTGAGAACACCATATATTTAATATATTGAGAAATTTTCTGCTGGAAAAACTTTTTTTTCCAAGAAAAAATTGCTCGAGATTATATTTATAATATAATTTCATTTACAAAGCGAGCTCCGATGAGCTGATTACCAAGATAACAAACAACACTCACGCTATGGAATCTAAAGGAATGGCAGGAAGGAACAGTCCACTGCTGCTGGAAAAACTTGAGTATGAAAAAGTGATTCATCAATTCATTGTGAGATGTTAGGTTTCTTCATATTGAGAATAAGGTTATGGTCAAATACTTTTTTTTAAAAACGATGGAATGTATATCTTGGGGAAATTCATCGGACACTTTTCTTCATTTCGAGGATGGTACCCAGGGTAAATCCTTCGGTTGCACTTTTGACAACATAATCCTACGAAGACATTGAATGAGGTCCATAATATCCACAGAGGCAACTAGCCTGGGGACTTAACCCCGTGACCTCTTGCATGTAATTCAAAACACTCAACAACTCGAACTAATCCACTGGGCTTTGATCAAATACTTAATGTACAAGCACACGCTAATTGGCACGAGAAATGAGAGGCTTCCTATCATTGCTTTAAACACTGGTGAAAGCCCCTTAAGGCCCAAAATAGGTTAGACTATAGATATTGTCTCTTCGTTAAACTAGTGAGGGATAGTGGAGGATGGCATCTTGCAATATATAGGCACTACCAAAAACACCATCATAAGTAAGTTTAAAAGGAAAATGTGAAGTGATACAAAGACTAAGAATATGTGTTGTCTAACTGTTCTACGGAATGGGTTTTTTTCGCCGTAATCCGACGATATAAATTTTCATGAAATCACTATTTTTTGTTGTTTAAAATCCATTTTTGAATGCATAAATGGATTCAACATGCTGAAAAACCCTTGGGCCACTCAGATTATATAGAAATAATCACTCTAATATGCGGATCTAACAATTTCTCGCCGGATTTCGGGCAAATGTCCCCAGAAAATATTGTCAAAATAAAATAAAATCTTAGATTGTTTAGACTATGCCTAAGAATAAGAGAGAGTTGAATTACTACAAAGAAATCACTAAACCTAAGTTAGACAATCTAACTATCTTTTTGCTCGTAGGGGTGTAGACCGATTGGCATGTGCCGTGTAAATGGAAGGAATTGTGTAAAGGAGGTCTCAAGTTCGATTCTCACCCCACTTTATCTGTATTCCATGCTTGCGGGATGTGTGGCACACCTGGGGGTTATATGGGTAGCAGACGGGTATCGACCACGTGTCACACGAGTACGAGAACCGCGAGTTGCCGATTCCCCCAACACACCCAAAAAAAAAACAAAAAACCTAACTATCTTTTCACTATCACAAGCTTAAGAAAGAAAAGAAATATTGCAAAGATAAGAATAAATGCCCATGACTAGACAAGACCTAAAATGTCTTGGCACAAAAGAATATGTAAAATTTATGAGATGAATGGTGTAGACGATAAAAAACAATTTATCTTGGATTGCTTGGACTTCAAGGGCGTAAGATCTAGTTTTCAAAACATTTGTAATAAAATTGAACTCCATAGCTCAAGCTCTCAAATAAATCAAAGAGAACTCGTAAATTTCATTTCCAAGTTTTTTGTTCTTAAAAACAACTTGATAATCAAACTAATTAATTTAATGAGACATCATTTTTGGGATTCTCTCTGTAGAGTAAGTCATTAATTTATGACCCATATCCATGAGTATTAGTCAAGCAAGCTCTAACTGATTATTTCACAAGGCATAATACTTGCTAAGGTTTTGTAAATGGGGTAGCAAGCTAAGTGGACTTGCTTGTGGGGAAAACTAAACAATGAAGTGTGCTTGAGCTAGAGGAGTCTTGAGGTGGACGACCTCTTGAGAAGTCTTGGTTATTGGGTGTAAGCCTCGAAGGTGATGATTGATGCTATATGATTCATTTCACTAGTCTAAATCTCACTTCTTCACCCCCCTGAGCATCACCTGATGCAATGAGTGCTAAGTGGACCTATTCAAAATCACAAGAAATTGGTCAGTTGTGACTAATAATTATGGATATGGGTAATAGATTAATGACTTACACTATACAAATAATCCCAAAAATGATATGCCATATGTTGGATTGTGGAAGCCCCTCAATACTTAATTATTTTAAGTTTACAGGTCCAATAGAGCAAAATTGATCTCAATGAACGATATTCATCATCATCATCAATAACAACACATTGAATCTAGATGTTGCATAGTGTATATTGAATATATACACAATATTGCCTAAACCCAACTTTGATATGTGTATTGTATATAGACATTGAGGCATCTAAACTCAAGTTTACGATAAAAGCTTATAGAGATGCAAAACATAAATCATAATGGAATGTATGAACTATGCGATGAAAATATTTCATCTTCTCCTTATGTTATTCCTAGTTACTGAAATGTGATAGGTCAAAACATTATAGAAACACTTTGTCAGATCATAGACTTTGGCATGATTTCGTGGAATATCTATTGTGTACTTTCACATGCTTAATTTAAGTTTATAGATATGATAGACCAAAGTTGATCTCAGTGAACGATATTCATCATTATCATTAATAACAACACGTTCAATCTTGATGTTGCATCGTGTATATTGAATACAAACACAATATTGTCTAAACCCAAGTTTGATATGTGTATTGTATAGAGACATTGAGCCATCTAAACCCAAGCTTATGTAAAACTTGTAGAGATGCAAAACATAAATCATAATGTAATGTATAAACTATGCGATGAACATATTTTGTCTTCTCCTTATGTTACTCCTAGTTACTGAAATGTGATAGGTTAAAACATTATAGAAACACTTTGCCAAATCAAAGGCTTTAGCAGGACTTCGTGGAATACATGTTCTATACTTTCGCATGCTATCTCATTCAAATATTTGATATTAATTGGTTAGGAGGTGATCATGCGTTAAACCATTATAGAAACACTTTGCCAAATCAAAGGCTTTAGCAAGACTTCATGGAATATATATTCTATTCTTTCGCACGCTATCTCATTCACATATTTAATATTAATTGGCTAAGAAGTGATTATGCTTTACTTACTCAACACTCCCCTCCCTCCTTTCTATGACCTATATGTATGTTAAAATAATAACATAAAACATAATAATGAGATATACTTAGCTTACAATATACTAAGAATACTACTAAATCCCTAAAACATACTAAGAAAACCACTAAATTTATAAAATCTCAATACTTTCATTTTTATTTCACATACTATTATACTAAAAACGTAGTCTAAAAGTTCAACTTTTTGGCGTTTTAACCGATATATTTTCCGATCAATTTTGTCTGAAATCAGGGCAAACATTGTTGGAACTCCATATTTGAGTGATTGAGTCTCTATAATTCGAGTGCCCCAAAAGTTTTTCAGGGTGCTAAATTGTTTAGGCATTCAAAAATGCAATTTAAACAACAAAAAATGGTGATTTCACCACAATCTATTTCGTCATATTTCTGTAGAAAAATTCAAAAAATCGAATGTTTAAATAATATCCAAATTATCAATATATTAATCTCATAAATATATATAAAACAATATATAACTAAACCTAATTATAAAATTAAAAACAATGTACTGATTATAAAATTAAAAACAATGTATAGTAAAACCCCGTTACAAGTATATACATCAATTAAAAGTCACCATTACATTAATATATCTTAGAAGCATAACGTGTTCCCTTTGCTTTCCTTCCGTTCCATTTTTCTTACATATTCTCGAACCAACCAAACATTATCATATTGGTCCTCATAAATACATGTCATACATTGTATAATCAAACCTAATTATAAAATTAAGGATGCCAATTAAGTATTATTATTACATTAATATATTCCATTACCTTCCTTACATAATGTCGAACCAACCAAACATTATCATACATGCGTGAGACATTGTATAGTCAAACCTAATTATAAAATTAGACATGTCAATTAAAAGGTAGGTAAATTAAATCTTATTATATATAATATATTTTATTTTAAATATAAAATTAGATATGTCAATTAAACATTATTATTATATTAATATATTTTAAAAATTAAGAGTATATTTTTAAAGTTGACTTTTTTCTTGGATGGAGACCTGATTTGGTGACACTATTAAAATGATCTTATTTTTGGGATTTTTTTGTATAGTCATAAATTTCTGGTTAGGCGTTAGTTTGTGCTTTGTTAGCACTAGGGTTTATAGTGGTAATCAATCAGATTTGAATTTAAAGGTGCTTAGGTAATCTCGATCACTTATTGATTTTCCTAGATTTAAAAATAAATAAAGTACATTGGGTATTGCCCCTAGATCTAAAAATAAATAAAGTACTTTGGGTATTGGAAGCTTGGTGAGGTAATATCACCACTCCAACTTGACCAACCACTCAAGGCCCCTACTAAGACACACGTTTATATGAATTATTACTCATTTTATTTTTCAAAAAAAACCTCGAAGGGCAACCTTAATAAACTTGGTGGCTTAAACTAGTGTGCCTTACTCATTTTTTATTTTTTTTTCCGAGAAAAACCTTGAGAAACAATTAGAGTGCATGACATCCATATTGATGACTTAATTTAGTGTGCCTTAAGAGAGTTGAATGAAACACATGGAGGTATGAAACTAACCAAATAACCATCAACATTGATGACAACCCAACTCATTGAGCTAATTCCTTAAATTAAAAAAACTACTAAATGTTTTAAGATTTTAACTTTTTTGGATTTGTCATTGCCAAAATAACAACTAAACAATATTAATTAAAATTACTATTTTAAATTGATCAAATTATTATTTTCAATAAAAAACTAAATTATATAATATTAATATTTAACATTTGCAATCCCATCCATTTAAAATAAACTTGACCAAATTTCAAGTAAAAATAGCTGGAATGGTCCAAAAACAACCAATTCAAAGCATGGTAAAGTACCATTTAAACTAGTTATTTATAGTCCAAAAACAGCCCATTCATAATAGCATGGTAAAATACTACGTGGTTGTTTATTTATATTAAAAAAGTTTTTAATTTTAAAATTGTTTTTAATATCAATATCAAGAGACATTTAACACCAGTAAAAGAAATTACTAGCCTGTCATTAAAGGACGTGGGTTTTATTGGAATAAAGATAATAATGAACTAACTTGAAATCTACCCTTTTATAAACCATTAATATTAACTAATAATTTTAAATGATATAATATTTTTAATAAAAGAATAGTAATGATTTTAAATGATGTAATTTTTTTAATAAAAAGATAATAATGGTGATGGTTAACTAAATTATAATAAATTTTTACCATCTTTAAAAAAAAATTAACCAGAATCTCTGGCATTAGACGATCCCAGGCTGGTGGGTCGCTTTCAAATCCTATCCACAGGCAACACAATGCTAACACGTGTTCGAATTCTATTCGTTTTTTTCTCTATTTTTATATACTCTGCCCGTTATACAGTCGATGAATCCTCCTCTCACCAACTTTCCGTCAATGGATGACAGACGAATTCACATTAATGGACGGGGACACTCTGTTAACTCCTGCCTCGGGACGCAGCGTTCCTGCAAGATGTTTCACGTACTCGCAGGCCGCTCTGTGATTATCAGGGGCGGTGGGTTGAAGTTTATGTCAATTGACGGGTACTGTCTGAGTCAGTTGACGGGGAATTTAGCGTGCACGCTGCTATAACGTCTGGCAGTTGGAGAAGTCATTAATGGCGTGGACTACATGAATTTCTCATCCCGAGGCGAGCGCCGCGTGCGTCGAGGCGAAATTCAGAAAGCATTTCGATGACAGCGATTCCGCATCAAACGACGGAAATTTTGGGGGCATGGTGTTAAATCTCTGAGTAGACTGTAGGATTATGGCTAAAAGGTTTAGCAAACTTCTATTAAAATGATAATTTTCTCTTTTTTGGGGATGTGAATGGATTTGGAATAGGGCAAAATGTTTAAGTATATTTCTCCGCTACACAAAATGTTAACCCTTTATCCTATTTCATAAGATTTGGAATAGGGCAAAATGTTTAAGTATATTTTTCCGCTACACAAAATGTTAACCCTTTATCCTATTTCATAAAACTTAACACTCTCAGCTGTGCAAAAGTTCCAAATTCAAAAAACCAAATTCCTAAATTTAAGAGCTATTTGACGAGTGGAATAACAATAAAAACTAAAAAATTGTTAACATTTAGCGTAATCCCTAAAACCCTCTCCAGCTATAAGAAATTCCGGAGTTCAGCGGATCCTCTCCAGCTATAAGAAATTCCCGAATTTAGCGGCTAATTGACAAATTGGGTATAGTGGGGTTGTTCACGTCATAACTGTGATTACGCCCATGTAGTAATAATGCTCTGCCACCCTCAGTCAATGCGCGACACCATTTCCAGCTGCTCTTACGTATTACATATGTCGGTTTGCAATGCCTTCGAAATGGGAAAACAGAATTCATTGCTCTATGTAGGTTGACTTTTATGAATTTCCACTTCCTGGCAATTACACTGCCCCAGGATGATGTCCCTTATTAATTAACCATCATCGGTGACCACCTGCTCATCAATAATTAAGTCGATCATCATTACACTAATTAGCACTTGGGTTACAATGATTTTCATCCGAATGAACTGGGTAAGTACGATTCTCCCCAGATATGGAGAAAATTCAGAGACCCACATTAAGATCAGTGACCACCTTCTCATCATTAATTAAGTCGATCATAATTGTACTAATAACCACTTTGGGTTAGATTGAGTTCATACAAATGAACTGGGTAAGGACGATCCTCCGCGGATTTGGAGAAAAATCACAGACCCACATAAATTACAAACCCAGGAGTATCTTCCTNCCCCCGAAGCCATCTCGACTTGTTTAAAGTCATCATGCTCGTAGGCTACCAACCCACTCTTTTCTAATGCAGATGGTGAAATGAAACTATCTGTCGCACCAGAATCATACAAAATATTAACATTAATATGATTTAGCATACCTGGTGACTCCACCACCATGGATTGATGTTCGGCCTGGCGGTTATTAACCATTGCGTAAATCTGGTGGTTGCTACTTGATCTTCCCATCAGTGCCTTTCCTTCTCTATGCATAAAGCCTGATTGTAACTCTGAGTAGTCACGCTGGTAATGGGGTCCTCCGCACCCCCAACAGGTAACACGAGATTGAACCTGTTCACTGTTATGTGACTGTCTCTGAAATGAGTTCCTTCCCCTGGAACCCCTGCCCCTACTCACTATTCCCTAAGATGGTCGTGGACCTGTCTGCGTCGTTGGCAATGAAAGAGATGTTGAACTTGCTGCCATTGAAATCCCTGCAGCTAATGTCCTTGGCGTGACTCTGTTACCATATGGCGGTGGCCTTCAGCCCCCTGCCCTAGGAAATGTCCTCGGGACCTTTCCTACGAATCCAAGGCGATGAAAAAATGTTGGTCTTGTACCCCCGGTTAAGTTCATGTGTTCTTCCGCATAACGCGCATTTTCCACTGCCTCCGCTACTGAAGACGACTTCCACATATGCACCATAGCTCTTATCTTAGGGTTCAATCCATAGACGAAGCACTCTGCCTGTCGTTGGTCATTGTCCATATACGAAACATATTTGACCAGTTCCATAAATCTAATCTCATATTATTCTACAGTTATGTTTCCCTGTACTAAGGCATGAAATGCCCCTACCTGTTGTTCCTCATAGTATGCTGGTAGATATTTCCTTCGGAACCTCTCCTCGAAAAGTTCCCAAGATACTGTGTCTGCGGTAAGGTGCATTTGTCTTTCCAGGTTTTCCCACCAGTTCAAGGCGCTGTCTCTTAACTGAAAAATTGTGATCTTTGCCTTTGAGTTGGACGCATAGTCCCTTAAGGAAAAACACCTTGTCATGCCTTCCAACCATGCTTCCGCGTGCTCAATGGAACGACCCCCGGCAAACTCCGAAAGTTTGATCTTATGCAATTCTCGTGTGATGTCTTCAGGTGGAGGTCATCTCCCTGAATCCCTTGACGCTTCTGGATTACCCGTTCTAGATGGTGTGGGTTCCACTTGAGTCCCTTCCGGTTGTCACCCCTTTAAAGTCTCATTAATGGCTTCCAACGAGCAAAGTATAAGGGCTAGTTTGGGGGATGGTGGTGGTGGCGCTGGCAGTGTTGGCGGTGCTTGCGATGACGCTCCCCTGCCTTGGCTCCCTCGAGTACTGACCATCCTGTATGCTTTACCCTGCATCAACCAAAGTTGTCAGGGTGAGTTTCAAAGGACGTTTCAAATTGGTGCTACTTAAACTAGAAATAGGGTTAGGCATAAGTTTTCTTTACTTGTTTGTAAACAAACATTACTCCATTAGGGGATTGGCTAGGTTAGGGTTAGGATTAAGCGTCTAAGCTTGATTTCTTCGCCCCTATATAAATAAAACTATTGGTTCCCTTTCCCTGTAGTTACGTTAGCCTTGCGCCATACTCGCCACTTCCTATGCTTACTCTCCTAGTGCATATGCCACCTCCTCCCCGCCTGTCCTAGTCTAAGTCCTTTTTAACTTTTTTCTTACAACTAAATATCCTCTGGTGCTTGACTCGTGAGCTTTTCCCTTGGCACGTAGTGTTGGCGTTATCGAATGCTGCATTGAGATTTAGCGTTGACTTTGACTGGTGGAATGGAGTGGAGGGACTTGGCGCTCGGCTCGACGAATTGTGTGTACGGTCTCGTGATTTTGGCGCTTGGATAATCGGAGATTACTCTTCAGGATAATACTTTGCTACTATTGACAATTAAAGTATTTATATGTGAAATTATTTGTAAAAGTGATATGTGTGGTGCGTTGGAGTTATTTCTCTTCTTAAGGCGCTTCGCTCGGTGGGTGGTCTTGGGTTCAAAACCCTTGGACCTCTAAATTTATACTTAGCCCTATATTATTAAATTATTTAAATTAAAACTCATAATTATATATATATATATATATATTTTTAAATAATTTAAATTTACACTAGTGTATTAATACCTTTAAATAAATTATTAAAACTAAAAATTAATAAAATAAAATAAAATGATAATTTAATTATTCAAAAGGCGTATTAATACTTTTAAATAAACTATTAAACTAAACATTAACATAAAAAAAATATAATAATATAATTATTCTAAAAAAAACTTACTTTCAGTTTGGCGAGAGTTTAATGTGCTCCGTGGCATTCGCTGGCAGCCTTTAAGGTCGGGCTTCTGGCATGAGGCCCATGTGCCCCGCCTCCGGCTCTCAGTACCAAAAACCTAAGCTTGCCTCTTTCCTCTGCCGCCTCTCACCTCTTTCCTCTGCTCTTGGCGCTGGTGTTGGTCTGGTTATGATTTTGATCCTATTCTTTTGCATTGATCTACTTACCAATATGTTATCCTTTCAAGGTTGAAATGTTATGTTGCTATAGTTTCCCAAGCAACTGTTTATCATATTACCGGTTTTACTTGCTATTTCCTACTTATGAAAGGTTGTGTTTAAACTTTAAACTTCAAATCCTGTGGAAAGAGGTTTCTAGCCAGTGTGGTAGTTTGTTATTGTGATTCGGAAGATGAACAAGTAACAAGCTAACTGTGTGCATGGTTAATTCCATGTAAATCTGGTTGTGATTCTGACATGTAAAAACTTTGCTCTGTTTGTAGGCTGCATTTGTGTGAAGTATTAAAGAAAGCGCAGCAGTTAAGTATTTCTAGGACCAAGTCGCGAATACGTGGTCATTGCAGTTGCACATAATGAGTGATATTCCACAAAACAAAACAAGATTCTCACAAGGAGCACTCAGCTAGTTCTCAAGTCCTTGAGACGAGGAAACCTGATCCATAATGTTTGGCATCTAACTTTAGCAGATGCATTGAACAAATCCTCTGTTTTTGGTTGTTTATTTTGGGTTTTTTTTTTTTTTTCATATCATGTCAGATTATCTGGTGCAGAAAAGCAAAGGTGTTTTTAACTGAATGGAAAATGGCATTGTTATCCAAATTTATATAGCCGGATTCCAGCCAAAAAAAAACAATTTAAAGATAGAACGTTTAGCCAACGCAGCTGGTTATATACCCTTCAGACTCAATGTTTTGGATCGCATGAACGAAGTGGAAGAGGGTTAATTTGACAGACAGAAACCTTGGAAGTTGGGACGATGGCCACCACCGAGAGCTTCTTTTGTTCTAGACATCAAGCCATTGATATTGTGGTTGTAGGAGGCGACGTTGCAGGGCTAGCCACTACCATTGCCCTACACATGTACATATCATCTCATTTTTCAGCTTGATAACAAAGAAATAATACTGTCATTTTTCAGCTGGATAACAGAGAAATAATTCTAGGCATATGAAGGGCGTGGAATTTTACATTTCAGTTTTTTTTTTTGAACCCTCAACAATCTGATTGCTCTGGAATATGGTATGTGTTATGTATGTGGGTACTCTATACCAAAGGTCTGTAGTTAAAATATTTTGCAGTTTAAGATATGGTGTTGTTTTTAATAATATATCCAGCTCTTTTGGGGCACATCTAATTTGAAAGTTATTTAGTTTGGAAACTATTTCGAACTGGGAAGATTTCAACAGTGTCAATTTTTACATGAAAGGAAAAAAGCTCATCTCAATAGGCATTTAACTGTATTCCCAGCCTAAGACTTAAGAAAATTGATACCGCAGACATGGTCGAAATTAGAAAATTGAGTAAACATTTAAAGCGCACAATAATAAGGCATGGATATATTCTACAGTTAATGGGATACTGACAACATCATTTTTTTTTAAAAACTTTGTTATAACAACTGGAAACTCAGCATGGATGGAACCTGCAACTGATCCTTGGAGCAGAGCCATTCCACTAGAGAGATAATTACTTCAAGGGATAGTTTCTTACTTGGGTACATAGATGCCATACTCTCGAATAGGGCGAATATATCCCTGGGACAAGTACTCGGCTCAAAAATCTTTTGACTTGTATTGGCTAATCAATACTTGCTAACCTCCCAGAGTATTGGTGAGTACCCACTAAGTATGCCAAGTTTCCCAAAGTCAATACTCGTTATATTCCTTCGTAATTTTTCTTGCAGTAAAATGATTTAATTTGAACTTTTGTATTGTGAAGTATGTCGAGTACGCGTACGTTGAGTATGCTAGGGAGTTTGTCAAGCCAGTACCTCTAGGCTATTCTTTAAGAATGCAATATTGTTGATACTATGGAATCAGGTCCTCTGATTCACGGTTTTTTTTTTGGTTTCCATTAATTCAAAGGTCCCTTTTGAGGCCCTCTGTGACCCATAGCCGAAATATCAGCAAGTAATTTGGCACGGGATGTCATTTTGCTTTAAATTTTAACAATAAATCTATGAAATGTCTTTTATAAAAGTCATCCTATCTCAGTTGGGCAATCCCAAAATTATGTTCCTGAAATTAGATAGAAGATGAAAATAATGTCTTGCTGGACGAACAACTGAATTGGAGACAACTGTAACAGCCCTAGTAGTATTCATATTTCACTTGTTTTACTTGAGT
>SNQJ01S0093837.1:9840-37908 GCA_010110895.2 Picea sitchensis | reverse complement strand
CATGGGGTTGAGCTGTAAATAGGTATCCATCTTTTGTACCCAAGACTGTGTCATCATCTTGGTCGTACCATCAAAGTATGGAGTTTCTATCTTCCCTACTCTACGTTCAAACTCAAAACTACCCCTGTGGTTTGTCCTAGGTTGATTTCTGAACCTAAGTTGGCAATACTGATCTAGGGACATCTGTCTTTGGACCTTCATATCCAAATTGTAGTATTCTTTGGTACTCCTTTCCATTTGTTCCACAAATTCTTCTACCTGTTCCTATTTCCCTTGCTCATCTGTGAATGTGGGCATATAAGGTCTAGGGTTAGATCTGCTACCTGAATGTCGACCAAGCTGATTATCTGTGAACATAGGTATGTATCGTCTCTGATTGAACCTGCTACCCATCTGACCCTGGGCTGTGTCTCCATCAAGACTTCCTTCAGATATAACTACTTTCTCCGTATTATATCTGATCTCCTCATGGATTTCCCTGGATCCACTAGCCTCCTTGTTCCCATACGTATCCGGGTTCCTCCCTTGATGAGTCACTTGCGTTAGAAGTTCATTTATCTTGGATTGATTCTTGTTCATTATCTGCAGGTTTTTGTTAACCCTCTTCAAAGTTTTAGAGAGTTCGTCCTGTCCCCTTCTGCTGGTTTCATGGTACTCATCCAAGTGTCGGACCAATGTGTTTTCCGTATGGTTGACAGATTACTGGAACTTGTCAAATTATGCTACTATGTGAGCCAAGCCTAGAGACTCATGGTCATCCCCTGACCCTTCCATTTCGGCCTCTGTTTCACTGCTTGGTTTCGTCCTTCTACCCATGAGAGCACCACTGTACCTCTGTATGTGCTGATCCTTCCACAGGTTTGGGGGGGATCGAAGCTATGATACCACTGTAATGATCCCAAGCCAAATTATGGCTTGGAATCACTAACTACCACTGGTTTGTCGATGTGCAGGTGTTTATTGAGTTATTAAGTGCATACAAGATTCATTCAACACATGAAGATCATCATACATTCAAGATATAGAAGCACAAACAAAGATCTGACCCTTTTATTATAAGCAACGTAGGATCAATACAATAGATGGCCGATCTGGCATAAACCTCAAATGGAGGTACAAACAATAGATATGAGCTGCTACAAAATGCTCCTGTCAATACAAAAGAAGCCTTTAAAGGCTGGATAAGTAATGAATACCAGTATCAAGTAGATCTGAATGTCAAACCCTCCAACTAGAGAGTGCCATGCTCCAAGCGGAGACTGAAGCCCTCAATAATTCGGCCCTGATGGAAGAATGCTCCAAATGAGCCCAAACTTGGTCAAGTAATAGATCAGGGCAGTGGGATCCTCCTCCTGAATTTTCAAGCCCAACGTCCAAGGCAAACCTCTCCAACTGTAAAATATTCTAAGAGAGTTGCGCCCTCCTGAATAGCTAAATCGAACCCTCCTCAATGGTATGGTGCACCCTTGCTGGAAATTACCCAACAATACAACCCTGCTGTCTTCTAAAGATCTAGAAGGAGATATGCTGAGAATAGAATGGTGTGGAGGAATATTTCATCCCCGAGACCAAGCTGTGGAACAAGGTGAGTGGGTATTTCACCACTGAGTTGCTCACAGGGGTTTGTACAACAAACCCCCAAACTGAATGCTCAAGAGCACTAACAAGAAATATACCAAAATCAGAATGAGAGATAGGTGCTCCCCAACCTCTTACTTATACTTTTCCTTCTAATTCTCTGTTGATTTAGGTTAACCTCCAGGGTTAACTTCTATTCTTCTGTTGAGTTATCTTTTACTCCTTTTAACCTACTCCTTTCTCAAGTCCTTAAAAAAAAATATAACTTTAGTCTAGTTGACCTTTCCCCTCAGTGTGAGACTATGGCCTAGTGGGGACACCTAGACCACTACGTCATCCAAACCTCTTCTTCAAGAGGTGGGGGACATTACACATTGACCTATTAAGTCTAAACCCCTTCCACCTCATCATCCACTACATAACCTTGAAATGCCATCCTTGGGAGCATCCCCTACTTAAGGGCTTTGGTCTACCCAATAGGAATTCTATGAAATCCCTCCCATACTTAAACTCGGTCAATTGTATAGGGGTTTTAAGCATTTGTTTAATTTAATGAGGTAGTTTTGATGCACATGTTTAGGTGCCTTTCTTATTATATGTGGTTTACACTTGTCATGATATCTTTGACTTGATATATTTGGAGGGTGTACCCTTTGTTTTGTAAGACCTTGCTTGGTGGCCAGTTTTAGGAGAAAAATACTAGCATGGGATGCCATGGGGCAAGGATCCAACAGGTTGGATGTTGTAGGCACACACACCATATCATAGATACATTCCTTTGGAGGCTTAAATGGCATCATGGAGGATCTTATCCAGCCCCTAGTACCCGAACGACTTGCCTAAGAGAGGTAAAACATCATTTTTTGAGGGTTGACATCATGCTTGAGGGGGTTTGATGGTGATGGAGTTATTTCACATTGACACATGGCATATTTTCACTGGAGGAGACATGGATTGACCCTGTTAGCATTAAGAGTCACCCTCAGACTTCTAGAGGATAAGCCCAACACCCATCACAATGTAAATGGATTTAAATGGTTTGAGTAGGTGGTTCAAAAAGAATTTAAAGAAAGGAAAAGACAACATATATCACTGTAGATCAGTGATGGACCATTGGGCTATGGATTCATAAACAATTTGCTCATTGAAGGCATTTAAGCACCTTTAGATGATGAGAAGAATAAGAGAATAACATAAAGACAAATATTCACTCAACAAAGATCCTCTCTGCTAAGAGAATTTAGATGTGTCTGAACAATAAATAATGATAAATATGAAATCTTACAATAGATCCTCTATCGCATCAAGAATATATCAATCAAAGGAAAATTTTAATCCTTAAAATCAACAATACGCTCAAACAAGATTGAGAATAGAACAGAGAACATATAAGACAAATATGATGAAACAACTCATATGAATATTCAATAACGTACAATTTACAACTACATGCCCCTCTGACTTACAAACTGAATTATACAGTCATAAACAATTCTCAAAACCTCCTCTGGTCTTGGGCTGAACCCCCCTTCAGTTATATCATTCATCAGATGTATTTATAATCAAAACAAAAGAAAATAACTAGGAGTGCGAGATGGCCTTCCTATTCTAGGATTATCCACAAAAACCTACAAGTCTAACATCTGTACCAACAGATATAACAAACTGCTAAAATCGAGGAGCCTGTTGGCAACCAAAAATGAATGAAAAGTCATGCTTCTTGGGTGCCTCTTCTCCAGTGCTGTGTGTCTTCTCTTGTCTGTCTCGTTTCTTCTATTGGGAGGAAACTCTGGTCAGTATGGGCCTGCAGGAAAAACTGCCCTCTGTGGTACTTTGGGATGATACTTTGTTGTCTCCTCGACCATACCCTCCATGCTTCAATTTAAGGGGGTAGTCGAATGTTCAACCAACGATCCTTATTTGATTAACTAATTTATCCTTGGGATCAGGACGAGGCCTAATGCCTAGTTTCTTGCCACACGCTGCTCTTGGATTGGACCCTATATAAGCACGTGATTGCAGAAGTTGCCAAGGGTGGTTTGGATCCACACCACTCCGACCCCCGCAATCCACCACCAACTACCACGTACCTCTTCCTCTATACCATGGTTTTGATTGCGGGACTGCTCTAATATTTTAACGTTCGATCACTTTCTGTCCCCGCAATGAAGTGTGGTCGTCGATCTTGTCGCAATCCGTGATCTGGGAATGCCCTGCTTATGTAGCGTCCCTGCTAAAATTTATCCGTCTTCCAACTCTATAATCCTTTTAACCATGATTAGAGATAGAGCCAATTTTGGTGCTTGGGAGATTTGAATGCTGAGTAAGACTATCTCTCGGAGGACGATTTCCCGAATCTGATGTGGTGGCATGACGTCATTGTGTTTTCACAACTACTGATGGATGAGCACCATGTATCTTCGACACTTCGACACTTCGGGCTTCGAGAGTTCTGGATTGTGAAGCATGAAAAACTCCTAGAGTGGTATGGGCCCAAAGCGACGTGGTAGCCTAAAATGAATGCTATGTGTCCTCAGTGGATAAGTGCCATGTGTTGAGTTGAAAAACACTCATGGAGTGGTAAAGCCTAAAGTGACATGGAAACCTGACATCACTTCGAGAATTCGACTCTTCGGGACTTCGGGATGTTTGGATGGGAGTCTCCCAAAGTAACTTTCTCTTGGTTGACATGGAAACCTCTTGTTACTTCGACACTTCGGGCTTCGGTAGCTTTTGAACGTGGGCATGAATATATACCAAAGTGAATTTCTCTCAGTTGACGTGGAAACCTCTCGTTACTTCAACACTTCGGGCTTCGGGAGATTTTGAACGCAGGCATGAATATCTCCCGAAGTGACTTTCTCCTGGTTGACGTGGCAGTCTCTCATTACTTTGGGACTTCATCTCTTCAGGACTTCAGGATGTTTGGATGGAAATCTGTCGAAGTAACTTTCTCCCGGTTGACGTGGAAACCTCTCATTACTTCGGTGCTTCGGGCTTCAGGAACTTTTGAAACGGGCATGAATATCTCCCAAAGTGACTTTCTCCCAGTTGATGTGACAATATCTCATTACTTCGGGACTTCGACACTTTGGGGCTTCTATTTGGTCATTAATACTTGCATGATTTTGAAACTCCGAATGCACGAGAGCTGTTAATATGAATTGCACATGGGATCTCCGCCGTTGAAAATTGAACTTGCCTTCTTGCTTGTATTTCAAGCCTGAAATGGACTGCTATGAATGCTGCATTTTTCTCATAGTTTTTCCCTGCGCATACAACATACTTGAACGACATGACTTTATCAACCAGACGAGGAAAAAATTATAGGAAGGCATGCAAAAAAGAGAGAGAATCGACAGAGGTGTAGACCTAGGTCTTAACAATAACTACATATGAACCATGACAAATTTATGTGCTAACAAACCCTATCAATTGAAGAGGAAGCGCAAGGAGCCCTAGTGACCTTCATTTTCCTCTCCAACGACCTGCTCAAGTGCCAAAACGTCCCCTAGAGGGGATACATCATCTTATTTTTGGGGTTTCTATTGTGTTAAACTGACAATTAAATATTATTATTTGATGCAAGGGGTAATATAAGGGTTGTTGACCCCTTATCTTATTTTTTACCTTTTCTAAGTGGAGAAACTATGTTTTAAGGTTTTTGTATAAATAGAGATCATGTGAATCTCATTTCATAACATATCTCCCCCATTGTGAGAGGCCAAGGAATGAAATTTTTGCTACCCTCAATATTTTTTCTCTCTTGTGCTATGGTATGGTGTTCTCTTTGGTTATTGGCTACATGATGATGATGCTATAGTTTATGGAGGTCATTTATATCTCTTTATGGTGGTTTATCTTGGCATTTTAAGAGTTTATCTTGTTGCAACTTGAATTTGGTAAAGGCTACACTTGTTTTTTTTTTCTTTGTTCAAAGTTCAAGGTTTTTGATAAGTTAAGTAGGGAGTATAAGGGCATACAACCCTACCTAGCTCCACCATAATCTGTCATAGAAATATTTGTTTCAAGGGTTTTCTAAGGAAGTATAAGGGAATACACCCCTTAGCTTAAATAATAGATAGGATACTTTCTTTTGGGAATACGATTATTTATATCCCCAAGGAGGTAGTACCTTTATCTCTCTATCTTGTGACCCCATTAACCCTTTAATCAAAGTCACTAGTCGTTGCATTCAAGAAATAAAATATTGCATTGATAAATGTGAAAAGTCAAGGTCTTGAAGTTATCTCACTTGGATACTATTCTTTGTGCCTTAGGCTATCTTGCCTCATTGAGGCATCCCCTTTATATCACTAAAACTTTCTTCTGTTACAAAACTGACCTTCAACCACTAGGGCCGAAGAAAATCTAACCTTCTAACCTTAGGAAACCTCCAAACTAACCTTAGGAACAAGCTATAACTTCTCCCTAACAAACTACTAACCCTAGTGCACTTTTTAGGCTAATTAGGATCAATATTTATTGCTTAAATTTGTTGATATTTAGCTTATTTTTATATATTCATTAAGGTTGTTAGCCTTTTCTGTAGATTTGCTATTTTACAGTCATACTATCATGCTAAAGTCACAAGTTTTATTTCTAAATTGGTGCTAGTTATTTCCTAGTTTATCTCTCACATTTATCTTGAAATTTTGGCATATTATATAACAACCTCTTTTAATAGTTTCTTGCTGATATATATCTCTATCTACTGCTTCTATTAGGGACAACAAGATTAAATTGCTTGTCCACTTGATATATTGCATTGTATCCTTGGTTTCCTTGTGTCTCAGGATGTACTGTCTCTTTGGAGGTCACTCAAGGATTTGGAAACCTCAAACAACCCTCAAGACTCATAACCAAGTTCCATTTTCCATATAACAACCTGAACTATAAGGGCATCCATTTATACATAACATTTTTCATCTTATTTCCCCCTAGGGTCACCGGGGTTCCTCCCTTGAGTGACCACCTAACCTCTAAAGTGATGGGAACACCTATCTAAGTTGATAGTGGGTAGGTTCTCTCTTAGTTGTCCCCATTTTGTGGTTTGGGTTGGGATTTTCCCAACGTACAACATGTGTGCCAACAAGGAGCACAACTATAAATTCCATGGAAATGTTAATGAGATGGTTGCGGGGATCAATAGAGGTTTCCATATCCTAGGGGTATTCATTTTTTCACCCTTTTTCCTTTGACATGTGTCACATTAAAATAAAAAATGTATGTCGTTCATGTTGTCTAAAAGATTGAATGCTTAACCTATTCATAAGTTTTTTGAAAGCCAGAGTGACCTTTGGTGGGAGAGGATTGCAAGTCATCTAATGCCCATGATTTTAAAGTAGAGCCTTTCACCAAAGAATACACCTTTTATACCTTAATGTGTTGTGCTTCCAAGTATAGCCTGTGGGGGGGTTTGGGGCCCCTTGTCGTTGTTGGACAAGTTGAGAAAATTTAGCATTAGCCATTGATTATTATCATACCTCAACAATCCAAATTGGTATTGGTAAGGAAAAGGAAAATAAGGACATGTCTTCATATTTTTGTAACAAGGATTTGGCCACCAAATTCTCCATGCCCTTCTTGTAGATGATCTCATAATCATATCCTAACATCTTTTTGATCCACTTTCATTGCTCGAGTGATGACTAACATTGTTCCAAAAATGCTTCCCAATTAGGTAAGGGTTCTATGTATCCACTACATGAAGGATGGACATAATTTATTTCTCAAATGTAGACTTTCCCAAGTTTCTATCTCACAAATATTTAGGTGAATGCCAATGGGTTCCTTGCTCGCATCAACATTTCCCTAATACCTTTTCTCGAGGCATGACATTCCATGATGAAATTCCTAGTGAAGTTTCACACGACTAAGACCGAGGTAGCACACATAAATTCCTTTAAGTCCTAAAAGGCCTGCATCGTTGTATCATTTTAGATAAAGGAATTGTTTTTGAGCAAGGATGTTAATGCGAAGGAAATTCTACCATAGATTTGCATAATCGTTTTGTAGTACTAGCCAATTGGACCAACGAAACCACAAAAGATTTTCAAAATCTTTGGGTGTGGCTAGTATTTAGTTGATTCAATTTTCTTGGGGTCAACTCACACCCAATCTTTATTGACAATGTGATGCAAATATTCCACTTCAAAAGAAACATAATCAAATTTAAAATTTTTGATGAAAAATTGGTTATCCCATAGTAATTGTAATGCTTGATCCACATGTGGAACATGTACCTCCCAATTTTCAATGTAAATCAAAATATCTTCAAAGGAGATGAACACAAAGTTGTGCAAAAATGGTTGAAAAATCTTGTTCACGAGACTCTAAAAAGTGGATGGGGCATTGAAAAACCCAAAAGGCATCACCAAAAACTCATAATGCCTTCATGTGTGTGTAAAACAGTCTTATAAATGTCTACTTTCGTCATACAAATTTGGTAATAATTAGAATGAAGATCAAGTTTAGCAAAGAATTGTGCTATGTGAAGCTCCTCCAATAGATCATAAATGACAGGAATGTGAAATTTATTTTTGATCATCAACTTTTAAGGGCATATAAGTCAAGACACATGTCAATTTCCTTCCTTCTTCAAAACCATGACCAATGAGGATGAGTGGGGGCTAGTACTAGGATATATGACTTCCACCTCCAATAATTCATGACTTGTCTTTTTAAATTCATTTTTTGCGCAAAAGGATGGTGATAAGGGTGCACATTAGGTATTTAACTACCTTGAATCAACAGGATGCCATACTCATGTTCTCACACAAGCGAGATACACTATGGGGTGTTTCAAATACCTGGTGATGTTTTTCCAATATCTAATGCCAATCGAGATAAATTTCCTATGGGAGTTATCTGTAACTTGGATGGCATTGAATTGGGAAATAATCCTCAAGTGATCTTTCTTCAAGGGATTTTCCATACATTGAGAGTTGATGATTTATGATGAATTGACTTGAATACCTTTGAGGGTGTGTTTATGTCCCTCCTTATTGAATCTCATGTATAACTCCTTGAAATCCAATATAAAAGGGCTTGATATTTACAATCATTATGTTCCCAGAACTACACCACAACCTCCCATTTTAGTGGAAAATATGTTTGATTTGAGGAAATAGTCCCCCAATTGGAGATTCACATTCTCACACTTACAACCACATTTCATAGGAGATCCATTGGATATCATGACATGCAAAAATTGTGCACCGCATAGAAATAACAATTTGTTTCTTGTGATGCTTGTCTATGGATGAAATTGTGGTGCTCACATTGCCCCATTAAGACAATTTCCTACTTGTTATTGATATATCCAACCAAATTCAAGGTCTCATACATTATAATTTCTGAAAAAGAAAGGAGGATTATGAGTGAGTACTTCATCATGTGTAGTCTCTACCAGATGTCTTCCTTTGAAATATCCTCAAACTTGTTCGATGAACCATATTGATGAAAAATAATCTATGTTCGTTAGATTTATTCCCTTTAACAATTTTTTCATAAAAAATAGAAGAGGCTAAGACACGACGTTCTATTTATTTTTTGGATATCAAATCGGGGACCCAAGAGGGTTGCGAAGGAGGTGGAGTAGGCACAAAAGGGGAATGTTTTAATGGAAAAATTGGGTCATTTTTTTGGGTTGTGACTACCGCCTAGTCCTTTTTGGCTATCTAGGTATCCCTGTTGAATATGACAAAGAACTATTCTAAGGTCATTATGTTTAGTGAAGAAGAAGGCTTTGTAAAGTCTTTAAGGAACCCCCTGTATATACTAAAGAAGGAACTAATACCAATGCTTACAAGAAATTTGTGGCATATTTTTTTGTATTTAGGATAACAAAAGCCTTATCCAAAAATCACATCCATAGAGAAATATTACTACAAAGAATGAACAAGAAGATAACTCTTGATTTTTAAGAGAGGGAAAAATTCCCTAGTAAGGAATCCTCATAGGAAAAGAGGGTAAAATTCCTTTGGAGATACTTGAGTGTGTAAATTTTGAGAATCATTTATTAATGCAAATTCATAAATTTCACCTCAAACTTGAGGTTAGATGGATCTATTTCTTGTGAACTTTCATCCTTAGGGTTGAATATTCACTTGAAGAAAATAAAGACCAAACAATTTCACTTCAAGAGAAATATTTTTCCAGTCCTCAGGGCACAAATTCCAACATATGCTAGATTTGAAAATTACTTAAATACAATAGATTTACTACAACCATAAATCGACCCACTTAGATTCTAGTATTGTTTTTCAAATCACTCAACAAAATATGCTAATTGTTCATGATAAATCAACATACCAAACATCCATATAAATTACTCATTCACCATGAGATTACAATATTAAACTTAGATATGCGAGTACTCAAAGTTTGGACAACGAATCATACATCACATATACATAAGAATGAAGTTACAAGTACATACAAACTACTTATCTCAAGATGGTACAAGATAGTTATTCAATCTTATCACAATATAAAACTCTCCAATTCTCTACAAACCTTAGCTAAGACATACACTATAAATATCAAACCCTAGCTAACAATAAAAAGGCCCAACAAGGCATACCTCCAATCTATCTAGCCACACCAAAGGCTCCATAATGATCTAGCATCAACACTAACAAGTAAACCCTTGATCTTTTAAAAAGATTTCCTCATAGAATATCTTTAAGCAAAGTGCTACAAGTATTCTCCAAGGGTTATTTTCCACAAAAAGTAGGTACTTATCACAAAAGGAATGTAATGTACCCCAACCTAGTTTAGGAACATTACGTTGTGTAAAACTAATAAAAATGAATTTTTTATAGCTAACTCATTTCCTGTAGCTTATCAACTATGAATTACAACCATATTTAACTGTTGTCTATTACCATTTATTAAATGCATACACAAAAATCTAAAATAGATATGAAATTCAACTAAGAACTCATTTCAACAACGTATAAATCATCCTCAATTACAGAGTTAATGCACAACAATTAAACTCATAATAAAAGTAGAAACAAGATAAAACACTTATCTTTTTAATCAGTTGTGCAACCAACCGCTTGGGATGGATGTTCCACCCAACCATAGACTTTCTATTCCAAATATCAAAAACAAGTTACCCTCAATTTAGGGCTAGCAATCCACAAAAGAGGGTGGTATCTCACTTCCCACTCACAACTCATAAAATACAAAACCCACTCGTCTTCTCCTACAACTATCCCAATTTTCCACCAAATCTCTTCCTCTCGACCTACCCAAACTAAGGAATGTACCCATTCACTAATATCAGTCACTCAGGCCTCCCATTCATTTATCAAGGTCTCTCAAGCATATGTAACTAGGAATATTTCAGTTGGGAAACTCAAGGGAACTCATTGCTAGGAAAGCTATCAACAACATCAACAAACACTTGTTGTTACAGTGCAACTCACACATGAGTTTATTCTTCAAGATCGACAACCTAGATCTTCAATATTCAGCTCCAAAATGATCCATATACACTCCAACATGCTCTAGAAGTCTCCCTCCATGGCTTCTTTATCTCCAATATCTCTTCCATGCTCTCTACTTGCTGCTCATGCCAAAAACATTGAATGTGTCCAATTGTTGTAGATGCCCATACATATTTCCTCTCCTTTGGCTTTCTTTCTTGATTCACACACTTCTCCAAGATGATTGTACTCAGACCCCATGGTTCCAATAACTATGGGATGCGACTTCTCACACCCACCCTCTTACATTCATTCAATGATTGGATTTTGGGGACACTCAATCATAAAATAGATTTTAATACATAATGATAATAACATTCAGGAATGAGGGTGGAATTAATAGACATGGGTAATCCCCCCTTGGACCGATCTTAGATATTCTCCTATATCCTCCCATATCTTGTGGATTAACTCATCCCCCATCTCCATCCATGTCCCTTTAGCAGTTGAAATCACATTTTATTATTAACATACACAAATACATTTGGCATATACATCGCTTGGTTGTAGCCACACATTATATCTACATTAAACATTAATTAAATTAGGGATTATAGTGGGGATGTTACATTCCCCCTCCCCTACAATTTTTCACTGTTCTCGATGCACACTATGATGATATACATACATACACAAATTTACATCACAATACTTTTAGAAAATAAAATTATGCAATTTTATACTCCAGTGGCAGTGCCAACCAAAATCTTGTATTCCTCTCAACCCGCTAACCCAAGGAATGCACCACTTGTTTGTCATAGCTAACCCAAGGAATTTACCATTTTTTTATCAGGGCTGACCTAAGGAATGTGCCATTATTTTATTAGGGCCCCAACATAGGTTGGCTAGGAATCTGATATGTGGTTCCAGAACTCTAGTTTCCCAAAATGGAGTCTTGCATTCTGTTTTCTTCAAAATTGACAAAACAATGTGGGTATTCTTCCCACATATTTTCTTCATGCTACCACATAGCATCTTCAGGATCATAGTAGGTCCATTAAACCTTTACTATCCCTATGGAATTATTCCTGAGCACTTTGACTTTCTGGTCTAGGATGCATACTGGTTCCACCCGAAAATCTCCTTCATGTTCCACCTGGATCACAATCCAATCAATTATGTGGTTAGAGTCAGACACATATTTATTTAATAATGACACATGAAATACATTATGCACTCTCATGGATGTATACAACGATAATGTGTATGCAACTGGCCCTATCTTTTCTAAGATTTCAAAAGGTCCACAATATCTTGCTGCCAAATTTGGGAAACTTCCTAATCTTAGCAAACTTCTATTTTCTTTCACTTTCAAAAATACATGTTCTCCCACTTTGAAATCTCTAAAAACTCTATTCGTGTCTGCATAAATCTTATTCCTATCATAGAAAACCTTCAATTTTTTCTTGATATTTACCATTTTCTCTTCCATTTCCTTCAACAAATTTGACCCAATAAGCGCTCTATCTAGTGGATTATCCAAACTCACTAGTGTGACATTTTCTTCCATACAATGCTTCAAGGAACTCATCTTTAATGAGGGATTATACCCATTATTGTATAAAAATTCAACTAAGTGGGTGTAGTCCTCCCACTTTGATGGTTGATCCATCATATACATCCTGAGCATGTCCTCAATTATTCTATTGGTGCTCTCTGTTTTCCCATCTGACTCTGGGTGATACATTTTATGAAGATTTAGATTTGTCCCAAAACCTTTGGACAAACCTTTCCAAAAATTGGAAGTAAATTTTATCTCTATTCGAAACTATTTCCTTAGGCACACAATGTATCCTGACAACTTATTTCATGTATATCTCTGCAATATTGGTTGCCTTGTGTGTTTTCTTCACTGGAATAAAATGTGCTTCCTTGGTTAATTTATCCACCACCACCATGATGGAATCATGCTGCTTCACTATTCTGGGCAAATTTGTAATAAAATCAACTATGGAAACTTCCCACTTCCATTATAGAATGGGAAATGGATGAAATACACCCACTATATGTCTATGCTCAATCTTCACTTTTTGACTCTCTAGACATCTGGTTATGTAATTAGCCGCTTCCTTCTTCATTCTTGGCCAAAAGCATTGGCTTCTTACAACTGAAATTGTCTTCTAATATTCTCGGTGTCCATCATATTGTGTATTTCCTTAAACACTACATTTTTCATATAATTAGAGATTAACACATACACTTTTCCTTTGTACATGATAATTCCATCTTCTTTCATCTCATAATAATTAAATTTTTGCTAAAAATTACCTTGCTGTAATGCTTTTATTTTTATTTTTAGATATTGTTGATTTGAATTTGCAGCTTCGATAATTTTATCTTTCAGACCAGTCTTGTATATGATGAAGGCTACACTATGCCACTCATGAAATCTTCTACTGAGTGCATCAACCACTTGATTTTACTTTCCTTTTATATGCTTAATTTCAAAGTCTTATTCACTCAAAAATTCCAACCATCTAGTTTTTCTAGCATTTAATGTTGGCTATCCAAACAAATGCTTCAGACCATAATGGTCCTCTCTTAGCTCAATTTTTTTCCCCATGAGGTAACCTCTCCACATTTTTAATTCATGCACAATTTCTGCTAACTCTAAGTCATGGGTAGTATAATTCCTCTCATGCTCTCTTAATGTTTTGGACTCATAGCATACCACATGATCTTTTTGATTTAGGACTTCACCGAGCCCTTCCTTGCATGCATCAATGCACGTAACAAAATATTCATCTGGATCTGCAATATTTAATATTGACACACTTTTCAAGATTTCTTTTAACTGCTAAAAACTCTCTTCACCCTTGGGATTCCATTCAAATTTCACTCCCTTGTTTTGCAAATAAGTGATTGGGCTGGAAATTTTGAAAATCCTTTTATGAATCTTCCGTAATAAATGGAAAGACCCATGGATGATATGACCTCTGTAACATTTCTTGGCACCGAACATCCTCTAATAGAATCTACCTTCTTGGGATCAACTGCTATCCCTTCTACTGAAATTATAAACCCCAAATAGTGAATCTTATTTTGATAAAAGATGCACTTAGTTTAGCATATAATTTATGCTCTCTTAAAACATGAAAAACCATTCTCAAATGTTTCTCATGTTCCTCTTATGATTTAGAGTAGACGATTATATCAGATAGGAAGACAATTACTAATTTTTCCAGGTACTCCCTAAACACTCCATTCATCAGGCACATGAAAACAACCAGGAATTTGATAGTCCAAATGGCACTACCGTGAATTGATAATGCCCATATCTTGTCCTAAATGTTGTCTTGATGATATTTTCTTCCTTTATTCTCACTTTATGATAACTTGATCTCAAGTCAATCTTGGAAAAGATTCTTTCACTCTTTAACTGATCAAACAAATCATCAATCCTTGGCAAAGGATATTTGTTCTTTATGGTGAATTTTTTTAGCTGTCTGAAATCAATACACATCCTTAAGGTTCCATCTTTCTTCTTCACAAAAATAACTGGGGCTACCCAAGGTGACACACTTGGGCATATATACCCCTTCTTCAAAATCTATTCAAACTGCATCTACAACTCTTTCATTTCTAGCGTGCCTATTCTGTATGGTGTCTTGGACATTGGGGTAGAGCCTGGCACTAAATCAAAAGATAAATCAATGTCTCTCTTTGGTGGAAATACTGGAATTTCCCTAAAAATATATTCAAAATATCTCAAGACATGATGGTTTTCAATGCTTCTCACTTTATCTTTGACTGCCTCTTCCATGTGGGATGCAAAAATATGACACCCCCTCCTAAAACTCTTTTTGAACTGCATAGCTGAAATATTTATAACAACTAAAACTCTTGGAATTCCTTGAATCTTTCCTTGCTTCCCTTGTTCACTAAGACACGTGATTGTCTTATTGTAATACTCTAGGATAGCAAGGTGTTTTTCCAACCAATCCATGCCAATTAGACAATCATATGAACCCAATGGAATGATGTTCACATATGCCTTTGTATTGAGTCCACTCATGTCAATCTGATAACCTTTAACCAACTCATTGATTTTCCTCTTAGCCCCTGTGGCTAACTGAACTAACCAATATTTCTTATTCTTACTCTTTTGCAAGTGAAATATTTCAACAATGTTAGATTTTATATAACTATGGATGGCTCCAGAATCGATTAAAATTGCTATGGGATGGTTATCAATCTTACCTTCCACTTCAATCATAGGGGATTGATATTTCGCTTGCTTATTGTCCAAGGCTGCATAAATCCTTGACATGTTACCTCCCATGTATTCCACTATTTAAGTCTTGTGTAAATGTGTAAATAATTTGTAAATGTGTTGAACCTACACATAATATATCTAGCTAAACAATGATACACACATTTGTAGAGAGAATTGGAGAAAGAAGAAGAAGGAGAGAAAAAATGGAAGAATTCTCATTAACTGTATTCCACACTCAAAGAGTGAATAATTTATAATATATATAGAATAAATGAGTAACTAATGAGCCATAGTGGTGGTCTAGATTGATCTGGACACACACCAACAATTACAAGAGTAAACTACCACCTAGTCTAGTCTCTCAGGCAATTACGGGAGTGAACTGCCACCTAGCTGAGTTAACTAGTCAACTAGTCTTTAGTTAACTGAATGAACAAAGAGTAGTGAGTTGGTGATGATCCCATTGTTACATGGTGACAAAACCAATGCAACATCTAAACTCAAATCAACTAGTCAAACTGAAGTGTCAACTGAAAGAGAATATTCTCCAGGTGGAATATTCTCCCCTAAAATATAGGAGACTAGATAATGACTAATTATGACTAATAAACAAGGAATAACCTTAGGAAAATTAAATCCTAGGTATGTGTGAAGTAACTCCAACACCCCCCATGAACATCAATATGGTGAAAATAAAGAATGGGTCCTGGCTACGAGGCCATGTTAGGTACCCAAATACAAAAGATACACTGAAATAAATGAGGAAAGAGGGAAAACCTCATGGGAACAAACCCCCCTCTCAAATTACAATGCATAAAATAAAAATGATAAGGAATAAAAGGCAGTTGCTAAGCAACCATGTCCTTCACTCCAAGAAGACCTCACAACTGTTCAAGTTTGTGCTCTTTGAAGATTTTGTTGAAGATGTAGATGTCTACATGAATCTGATAAATTATATGCATCATTGATATTTCTGCACATATCCACTTTATCTTGTAATGAATAATATCCAAATAAATTTTGGATGAAATTTTGAAAACCGTGCGGCCGTTTCCAGAAAAATGCTGAAATTTTGTTGATTTTAAAACGATCATAACTTCACTTTCTGGACTCCATTTCAGACGATTTCTTTTTTGAAATTGAATATTTTCTTGAGAGGAATTCAAATATCCAATTTGTTTATGCAAATTGTTCTAAAAAAATATCAGAATGGCATCTGATGTGCATGGCTCCCTTTTTGTCTCCTGAGATGCATGCATGGTGCATGCACCAATGTCTGCATGTGACTTCTGATATGCATGCCATAAATATTCCACATGAATTTCAAAAAATAAATCTGAAATGGAGTAGAAATAATCTTCAATTAATGGAATACAAATTTTTGTAGATACTTGTGTAGACGGCTCTTCAAACTAAGATGATTTATCTTCCAGTGGATTTTCTACATTCTCTATCTTGTCAACATTTTGCATGAATTCTTCTTTATTCCCAAATAAAACATCCAATATGCTCCATAAATCATTTGGAGTGAAGTCTTGTGTGACATAACATACTTGGTGGAGAATTTATGGAGAAATAGATAAGCAGATAAATCCTATGGCCATATCTTGTCTATTGAAAAAGTCATTTTTCTCATCGACAGAATTAGGCTCTACTTCCATTGCCATAGCTATTTGGTAAAGGCATATGCATCTAACATGAAGAAGATTTTTTGGCTTCCATTCCAAATAGTTATGAGGCGTGAGAAGTATTGTTGTTGAGTAAAACATAGATTCCATCTTTATGTGTTCTTCAATCTTCAGTACCTGCAAAAAATAATTTGGTGTAGCTTTCTCTTAGCAGTCCGTCGGCTCTAATACCATGTATTCATGGTTAACCTATATAACCCTCTGGATTAGATATATATGGCTATTTTCTCCTTCCATGCAAAATAGTTGTAAGGTGTAAGAATGAATTCTTTTTGGAATTCCATCTTTCTGCCGTCTTTATCTTTAGATTTCTGATATTTGTGGATGCCATCATGCACAGTGAGTGAATGCACCCTTGGTCCTTTGATTGTGCCCATGTTAATGAGCTTGGTTTTCTCTTGTGTCAGGGATTCGATAAATTCCTCAAGAGAAGGCATCTTCCAAGTGGCTCCAGAGGCGAATATGACAGTATGGAATGTAGATACTGTTGATATTATGGTAGCTATGGGAGGTATTTACCTCCACGTGTAAACTTGACAAGGATAGAATACTCCTGGAAGAAAGAAGAAACCCTAATGAGTTGGCTAATAACCCTAGAAGACTTGTCAGCTTAAGAAGATAATTTATATTAGGTTATTAGCCTCCAAGAGAAGAAGTCAGCCAAAAATAATATTATATACTGAACAAACAAATACCCAGAATGAGAAGTCAGCCCTGGAAGTTAGCCAAAATTAGTATAAATATAGGAGGCCAGTTCTCATTCTGGCAGACAGTCTCAAAATTGCAGTGCCCAATATTGTGCACACTACAGTTGCCCAGTTTCTACGCAGGTTTGGAGGAGAGCTGCCATTGCAGCTGCTATAGCTAGCAGTTGCACTTGGACTATCTCTTGGCTAGGGTTTGGACTATATGATCATCTCTTTGTGATGCACTATCCTTGGGGAAAGGCGCACTACCCTTTGTTTGGCTATCTAGCCTAGGGTTTGCTTCCAGAGTGAGGTTAAGGTGCTCGGAGAGTGGCTTTGGCCTATGGTTGGGTGACAAGGGCAATGCCAATAGTAAAACGAGAACACAACTTTCATATTATAACAGGTTATGGGCCCACACCTCCTTCATTCATTCTAAACGTTGGAAGGAAACATATTCGCTAGGATATTGAGCTCGCTGAGGAACTATCGCTAGGGTTACTAGCAGAAGTAACTTCCAAGACACTGCCACTAGGGTTACTAGCAGGAGTAGTTGCAAAAACCCTAATCCTCTTGTTGAGGCACCTTAAGTGAAGGGATTGACCTAATCTCTGGACAGATCAGTGTGCCCTAGCCTAGCGCATCTCCCAGTACTCTCAACAAGCCAAGACATCAAGTTTGAGTTTATGGTCAAATCTAGGGTTTGACCAAGTAAAAGCAACCATGAATTACTCTATGAAGTCAGAGAAAAATTTAGATGGAGCTTCTAACTTCAGAGTGTGGAAGATGAGGATTGATCTCATCCTTGCTAAGAATAAAGTGTTGGATATCATGAAAGGAAATATCATGAAACCAGAGTTTGAAGAAGGGAAGGAGAAGGAACCGCAAAACATTGAAGCTATGGAGAGGTTCAAGGACAGTGACATCAATGCCATGAGTATCATAGTGGATTCTATCAAATACCACTTGATATCCTACATATCCCATCTTGACTCATCGAAGAAGATGTACGATTCCCTAACAAACCTCTTCTCAGTCAGAAACATTGGACAAGTAATGAGTCTGAAGAATGAGCTTCGTGAAAGATGAATGATGATGACAACATAACATCATATTTTGTGAGAATCTCTTAGTTAAGAGATCAAATACAATCTATTGAAGAGATCATCTTAGAGAAGGAATTGGTAAACATAGTACTCAATGGTCTTCCCAAGACGTGGGATGCATTTGCTACAAGCATGAACACAAGGAAAGAGTATCCAACATTTGAATAACTTTGGACTTGCTGTGCTCAAGAAGAATCAAGGATCAGTGCAAAAGAGAAACCCCAAAATAAGTATGATGATCAAGCCTTCACAACAAGATTCAAGAATTTTAGGAACAAAAGGAAGTTTGGTTCAAGGAGGAAGCCACATCAAGAGAAAGACATTTCATAAATACAATGCTTCAACCTTCAAAAGTATGGTCACTACAAGAATCATTGTCCCAAGCTAAGGAAAAGGAAGGAGAAACACGAAGCATCAATTGCCGAAGAAAAGGAACCTACAAAGAAGACTAAGCAAGATGAGATAGAGTTCTTCTCCTAAAGGTAACAATACTCTTCTTATTTCTTGTACATATCTTGTTTTCATCGTCTCTGTACATATCTTGTATATCTATCTTTTGGAAGATAATGTGTTCCAAGAAGAACTATGCCTATGGAAGAACAATAAGATAAGAACATATATCATTAGATAATACACATGAAATGATGAAATACAAATCATGTGGAAGCTATTGAAAGATAAGACTAATCAATAATGAAGAGGCTTAGAAGAAGAAAAGACAGAAAGAAGTCAAAAATCGAGAGGAAATTGGAAAAATACTTATGACGTTTTGTAGAAGACAACAAGATAGAAGCATGGACTCTGTTAGACAAGAGATCCAATTATATATTGCAGGAGACAATAATGATGCAGATGGAAGTGTGGACTCTGTTAGATGGAGGGAGTCGATTATATGCACTCTTACATGGAGCAAGGATTAGGAGGGAGATCATCCTATGATCCATTGAAGATGATGAATGATATATCCATGGTAGTAACCATGAAAGATAGTATGTGTTCAGTTCAATCTCAGAAGAAGTCTTCTTCGAAGAGAATCCTTAAAGTATCCCTGGTTGTCCATCCAAATCCATGATCCTATGATGAAAGGAAGAAGTGGAATCTCTAGGGCATGGAATCTATAAGAAACTCCATGGACCCAAGAGCTAAAGGAAAACATGAGGAAGAACATGAAGATTCCAAGAAAGAAAGAGAAACCAGAACAACTAGTCATTGTATCAAGAATCACAAAATTACCAGCCTGATATGAACTTACTAAAAGAAATCAAGCAGAAGAACTAAAAGTTGTGACAAATAACATTGTATGGAAGACTTATGAATGAAAGCATTGCGAATCTAGAACTAGAGGTTATCCTATATGGAGGGAGAATACTATGATGATTACTTGTTCCAATAAACCATACTTATTTCTACATGAGTCATTATATAATTCACAACATCCATGAGTTGGAGTTCTACATCAGATGAATGCAAAGAATGTTCTCCAGAGAAATTGAATAAAGAGCGTATGAAGAGCAACCTCAAGACTTTGAGGCATACCGGAAAGAGACCCTTGCATGCAGATAGAAGAAGACAACTTGGTGGAGAACCTCCAGTGCATAGCAGAAGCGTGGTGAATATTTTCTATAACAAAGATATTGTATCAAGATGATTATTCAATAGATCAGATCTCATGATGATAGAAGAAGTGCCACATGGATATGTTCCAGTTTTTCCAACAATGATATACTCTATTGATCAGAGCTACATTAAGCCTTCAGAGAAAACTAGTGTTCCAGACCAAAGTACATTTGAAATCAAGCATTACATAATACATGATGAAGTCCAAAAAGGAGAAAGTGGTTCTCCAATACATATCTTCATAGATGAGTAGATAATCAAACATTTTTTTAAATCTTCTATCCAAGATGAAAGAGTTTGCGTACTCAAGCTAGAGCTCATGGAGATGACTTCCTTATTGAAAAAGGAAGAGATGAATCCTAGGTTGGGAGGGAGCACTAAAAATATTATTGAGGACATTCATTTTCAAGATTGAAAAATAGTCCAGCTTGGACAGATTCTTTCCTGTTTGGAAAGTGGATTGAGATTTCTGATGGAAAACAATTTCCCATTGTGGTTAACATGTGAAATGCTCCAGATTACTGATGTATCATAGACAATGAATTCCCATTGTGGTTAACATGGGGAGTGGTCTAGGGAAGTTTCTCTTCTTGAGGGTTACTCAAGAAGACTGGCCCACCTCGCCGGATAGTGATTTCTCATTATGGTTAACATGAGGAATGGTCCATTTTGGAGGTTGATACAAGACACTCTTTTCCTCTTGTGGTTAATAGAGGAACTGGTCTGGACAATCATTCCTTAGGGTTTATACATTCTCTCCAGGGTTCACTTTGATTAGTGTAGGATGAATGGCCCAGGGTGGGGAATGGTCCAGGCTCAACAATCAGGGACAAGCATTCCTTAGGGTTTATACATTTTCTCCAGGGTGCACTTTGATTAGTGTAGGAAGAATGGCGCAGGGTGGGGAATGGTCCAGGTTCAGAAGATAGGAAAATTATTCTTCCTTTCTTGAGAAGAATAGTCCATATATCTCATTGTTATACTCTGAGGGAAGATATTCTTTCATATCTCACAAACGTGAGTGAAAGATTGGCCCAGATGATTTAGTTTATATCATAACATTGTTTCTGTGTAGGTTGATATCAGATGATTGTTATGAAGATTGTATGACAGTAGATGTATACTACCGTGGTGGATGTGTTCCACTNCGTTACTAATCAAGTACTTGTTTGCTACTTGGTGTGGTAGTGTACCACTAGATTGTAGTTATGTACTACTATGGATAGACACAGTTGTGTTCTATTTTGTTCTGATTACCTTGAAGACTATCAAGCAGTTTATTGGAAATATTTATCATCTAGATGAATGATGAACAAAGATTTTCTAGACAGAAAATGGTTCAGAACATTTACTCTTATAGATTAGAAGAATGGCCCTTGTATCACTCTATGGAGTGAGCATCATGTCTGATTACTCAGATAGAGTATGGTTTTGAGAGATGATGCAACTGATTATGATGATGGTGCTCATGATCTAGTCTATATAACTATGTTGATGCTACCAGGTGAATGGTATGTTTTGTGCTCAAAGACCATTACTTGTAATACCTCCCTAGCTAGGAGGGAGTGTTGATATTATGGTAGCTGCGGGAGGTATTTACCTTCACGTGTAAACATGACAAGGATAGAATACTCTGAGAAGTAAGAAGAAACCCTAATGAGTTGGCTAATAACCCTAGAAGACTTGTCGGCTCAAGAAGATAATTTATATTAGGCTATTAGCCTCCAAGAGAAGAAGTCGACCAAAAATAATATTATATACTGAATAGACAGATACCTAGAATGAGAATTCGGCCCTGACAGTTAGCCAAAATTAGTATAAATATAAGAGGCCAGTTCTCATTCTGGCAGGCACTCTCAGAATTGCAGTGCCCAGTATTGTGTGCACTGCAGTTGCCCAGTTTCTGTGCAGGTTTGGAGGAGAGCTGTCGTTGCTGCTAGAAGTTATGCTTGGACTATCTCTTGGCTAGGGTTTGGACTATATGATCATCTCTTTGTGACGCGCTATCCTTGGGGAAATGTGTGCTACCCTTTGTTTGGCTAACTAGCCTAGGGTTTTCTTCCGAAGTGATTCTCTGTCAAGGTTAAGGTGCTTGGAGGGTGGCTTCGACCTATGGTTGGGTGACAAGGGTATTGTCAATGGTAAAATGATCACATAAATTTCATATTCTAACAGATACAAATACTGAGAATTCATGACCAAGCTTGGAGAGAATGGTGAGAACCATTTTTTTCTCCTCCTTCGATTTATCAACCTCGCAAGCTTTGAATTGCGACAGTAAATCCTTGAATTTTGTAAAGAAATATTGGATATTCCCAAAGCTTTTTGGATCCAATGTGAGAAGCTCCACCTCCATCATGTGTCCCCTCATCTCATCCTTTTTTCCAAAGAGACCTTCCAAGATGGTCCAGGCTTCATTGGGAGTCTTACAGGAAGATATATGAAAAAGGAGATCGGGAAAAATAAGACTGCAAATTGTTCCGAGTGCCTCATCCATGCGATTTAAGTACTTGGATTTTTCTATGGATGATGTCGGCTCTGTATCTGTATCTGGATGATATGACTTTTCATATGACTGTACTAACTCTGAATCTAAATATGAATCATTCGAGTCCTCTGAATCAGAACTCTTGTCTGAAGAAGAGTCGGATTGTGCATGCTCATCATCTCAGACAGGTGGAAGAGTGAAGGTGTCTGCATGCGGTTGCTGAGGTACAAGCGAGACACTTTCCTCGAATTGGACACCATGCCCAATGATGAGCTAGTCCGAGGAAAGATCAATAAGCCGATATCCCTTCACACCGTCAGGGTATCCAACAAAAATGCACTCAGTGCTCTGTGGATCAAGTTCCTTCCTCTTTTCAGAGGGAATCCTGGCCCATACACGTGAACCAAAAATACAAAAGTGGGTCACTTCCGGTTTGAAGCCACTCCAAGCCTCATAGGGGGTATTATCCTTGATAGATCTATGGGGAGATCTATTTTGGATGTATGTTTCATAGTTAAGTGCTTCGGCCCATAGTCTCTGTGGTAGTGACTTTTCATGCAACATGCAAGATGCCATCTCCTTTAGAGATTGGTTTTTCCGCTCAGCAACTCCGTTTTGCTGCGGAGTGTAGGGAACTGTATGCTGCAACTAAATCCCCGCCTCATGGAAAATATTGTGGATCTCATGATTCACATACTCTCCCCCGTTATCAGTTCAGAGGACTTTGATCTTTTTTCCAGACTGTGTCTCAACCAAAGCTTTGAAATCTTTGAGGTGTTGAAAGACCTCAGATTTTTTCCTGAGAATGTAGATCCATGTAAAATGTGAGAAATCATCAACAAAAATTAGAAAAAACCTTGATTTGCTGATCGATGGATGTGGAAAAGGACCCATGAGGTCACTGTGGATCAGATCTATAGGTGTGGAAGCTCGCTGAGACTTTCCCTTGTCAAATTTCTCTTGAGGGTGTTTTCTGAGAACACATCCCTCACATACTTCCTTGGAGAAATGGATGTCTGGTAGACCATCAACTAATTTGTTCTTTCTAATATGTTGCATGTATCTGAAATTCAAATGTCCAAACCTTTCGTTCCATATCCTACTACTTTCATCAGCATGAGTAAGTAGTAAAGCATAATCATGTTCAATGAATTTAGAAAATGTATACAATCTAGACTGATGATTTACCTCACCGGTAACAACCCTGGAGTTGGTTTGCATGTCATAGATTTCCATGGAGTTTGGTTTGAATATGAGTTTATTTCTGGTGCCGAAATTCGTCATCTGATACACGGAGAGAAGGTTGACAGAAAGCTTGGGAACATGTAGCACATTCTCGAAGCTTCCATTGGTGAGTTCAATCCTTCCTTTTCTGGTGACTTCGAAATAAGAGTTTTCCCCCATCAGAATAGGACCTTTGCATGCATCCAATGAAGAATAGACTGCTTCTGAGGCAACCATGTGATGTGATTCTCTTGAATCTATGATCCAAGCATTAGGAGAGGAGTTGTTGGAAATCAAGGCATGGCTAGAATTGCCTTTCTTGGAATTCAGATCTTCTGGCTTCTTCTTCTTTGCACCCTCAGGGATGCGATATCCAAGGTTGTTTTGCTGAAGTATCTGAGACATCAAATCTATTTGTTTTTGCATGCATGTGGATTCTGAATGGAATCCTTTGTGACAGTATGTGCATTTCTCTCCTTTTCTTCCCTTTTCTCCTTTGGATCCGGAGGCATCGGTGAAGGGTTTTGCGTACCCTTCCTTCTTCGTATGTGCATGATATTTTCTCTTATCTTTAGATCTGATCCACATTGACATCATGGGTCCTTTTCCACATCCATCGATCAGCAAAGCGAGGTTTGTTCTAATTTTTGTTGATTATTTCTCATGTTTTACATGGATCTACTTTCTCAAGAAAAAATCCGAGGTCTTTCAACACCTCAAAGATTTCAAAGATTTGGTTTAGAAACAGCCTGGAAAAAAGATCAAAGTCCTCCAAAATGATAATGGGGGAGAGTATGTGAATAATGAGATCCACAATATTTTCCATGAGGCATGGATTCAGTTGCAACATACAGTTCCCTACACTCTACAACAAAATAGAGTTGCTGAGCGGAAAAACCGATCTCTAAAGGAGATGGCATCTTGCATGTTGCATGGAAAGTCACTACCAAAGAGACTATGGGCCAAAGCACTTAACTGTGAAAAATACATCCAAAATAGATCTCACCATAGATCTGTCAAGGATAAGACCCCCTACGAGGCTTGGAGCGGCCTCAAACCAGAAGTGACCCACTTTCGTATTTTTGGTTCACGTGCATGGCTGCAAAAAATAATTTGGTGTAGATTTTACTTAGTAGTCTGTCAGCTCTGATACCATGTAAATGTGTTGAACCTACACATAATAGATCGAGCTAAAAAATTATACACACATTTGTAGAGAGAATTGGAGAAAGAAGAAGAAGGAGAGAAAAAATGGAAGAATTCTCATTAACCATATTCCACACTCAAAGAGTGAATAATTTATAATATATATAGAATAAATGAGTAACTAATGATCCATAGTGGTGGTCTAGATTGATATGGACACACACCAACAGTTACGAGAGTAAACTGCCACCTAGTATAGTCTCTTAGGAAGTTACGGGAGTGAACTGCCACCTAGTTGAGTTAACTAGTCAACTAGTCTTCAATTAACCGACTGAACAAAGAGTAGTGAGTTGGTGATGATCCCAATGTTGCATGGTGACAAAACCAATGCAACATCTAAACTCAACTCAACTATTCAAAATGAAGTGTCAACTGAAAGAGAATATTCTCCAGGTGGAATAGTCTCCCCTAAAATATAGGAGACTGGATAATGACTAATTATAACTAATAAACAAGGAATAACCTTAGGAAAAATAAATTCTAGGTGTGTGTGAAGTAACTCCAACAATTTCAACCTCCTGAATGTTGTGGATAGTCCTCAGTCTTTCTCCTTTGTGAGGTAAGTCCCTATATAAGTGATTTCCCTCACATCCCCAACATTGTACATGATGCTACCTTGGCCTATTCCAAAATGAATCTACAGTCTTGTGTTAATTTTGGGCTGATTGGCCTTGTTTATTTGCTTGTGAATTGTTCTTGAAAAAGAGTGGCTGAAAACATTTCTTCCTTTGATGATTTTTCCCTTTCATCTTGTCATCCCAAGCCTTTTAGAAAACTGGCCTTCCTCTGATTTTCTTATAAATATGCTTTACTCTCTTTATGGATTCCTCCAAATTCGCGAGGTTATCATATTGAATCTTGTCACTGTAGAAAGAGGGTAACCCACTTATAAACATTTGTGTTTTTACCTTTTCATATTTTATGAAGTCAACATACTTCAAGAATTCAAAGAACCTTATCATATTCATACATTGACATGCTTCCTAGCTTGAGTTCAAAGAATTATTTCATCTTCCTTCCATAATAATGCTCGGAAAAATATTTCTCTTGGAAATTTTCTTTGAAATGCCTCCATGAGATCCTCTTCTCATCAAGGTGCTTGTCTTGGTTGAGATGATCCCACCACATGGATTCATTTCCTTGAAAGTTGTATGTTGATATTCTAGTTTCTACACTTGAGGGGTAATCATGCAACTGGAAATATTTCTTCATTTCCAACAATCAGGCCTTGATATCTTCTCCCTTCCTATGCCCACCATTGAAAGTTGGTGTCTTGATATTCTTGAGTTCACCTTGCAAGATGTTTGCCTTATGAATTCTTCTTTGCTTCTGGGCATGAGACACACTTGGGATGTTCCCTGTCCTTGAACTTGCATGGGTTATTCTAGTGGATTTCCTTGGTGAATGATGACACCTTCTCATGCTTCTTAACTACCTATCATTCACATGATCATCCCTTTTTCTATGGGATCTAAGTGCAAATACTTTTTTAGCACTAGATTCTTACTTAGTGCCAGATTCCTTATTAAATTGCTTATGCAACATGTTATCCCCTATCCTATGGATAACTAAGGAGATTTATGTCTCAAGGCCCACAGGTCTTAGACATGGAGTACTGAGAGCCATATGACTTGAGCTTGGCCCTGGAGGGCCCATATTTTCTTTAGTGCATCCTATCTATCAACAACAACAACATCCATCCCATCGTCCTGATTCTGAAGTAGCAGTGGGTCTTTCTCCATGAGGTAATGAGTCAGGGTATTATGGTATGTGTCACTCTAATTTTTTAAGCATTTGAATATGTGCATTGAACTTTCTTTTGTTTCATGATATTTGCTTGGAAATTATGATCTTTAACTTGCTCATACCTGGCAGGGATGACAAAGTGCCCTATTAAGTTGGTTTCGTTAGGGATGAGTTTCCACTAGGTGTGTTTATGAAAGGTCATCGTCCATTCCTTCCATACTTACCACTTTTCATCATTGCCCCTCTCATATTCCCCCTACTTTGGTTCAGGCATTGGGTTTTCCAAGCTAGTAAGGGTTGTACCTTGCCTTGTGGGAAGAAGGGGCTAAATGCCCAGAGGGTAAAAGTAGTTAGCAAAATTTAAAAGCCAAAATGAAACCTTGAGATGCTTTGCCCAGGGATTCCTGTGAAAGAAATAAACGACTTCTCAACAAGAAAAGGGGACCCGTAAAATAAAATAAAACTCAAGATTTAGTTGGTGGATAGGATGTCTCATCATGAGCCGGCCTATAAGGTCCATGGGAATGTAGCGATATGAAACTATCATCCATTTGGTCACCAAACCAGGGTAGTGTCTCTTGGTGACATAGACAAGAGAAAGGGGGTCTCATCACGAGCCAACCTTCTCATTTCTGTGAAGTGCTTGTGGGTAACATTGTCACCACTGGTCACCATGCCAAGACAATGTCCCCCATCTATCCTCTTGAAAAGAAAAATCAATAAGATAAAGAATAAAAGGCATTGAATGGGCTAGGAAAAAATGGCATCCATGGCAAGGTGCAACTCGTTCTCTATAGAAGCACCCACATGTAATACCTACATTTCCCTGTTATCACTGCACCCGTTGCCCAAACGTTCCCTACACCATTTCATACACCTATATGACCTAGATTGGTATTCACTTGGGAAACACCCAAAACTTGAGGAGGATTATCCCAATAGGACATCCTGAGACCCTCTCCAAACCTGGCTTGTTAAACTGCATAACATCTTTGAGAATTTGTCTGGGTAAA
>SNQJ01S0093836.1:22238-48270 GCA_010110895.2 Picea sitchensis | reverse complement strand
GAACACTCATCATTGTAATAAGATATTCATTCACGTTGCTCCTCAACCCGATCAAATCTTGACCGTTGATCAACCAAAAACCGATAAGCGATAAAACTTGAAGAAGATGAGAGACCCTTCAATTTTTAATTTGGACCATCGATCCCATGCCCGATCAGATCTAGATCGTTGATATGCTTCTCTTGTAGGTCCCGCACATCCTGATATGGAAATGATGAATGGGCCACGTAGAATGTTGGTGTGGCACCGAACCAAAAACAATATGGGGAAGTGCTTTGGTTGAAGTCTGTCGGCTCGGTGGACCGGATATCGAGTATCAGATGTCTTAAGGCTATAACATAAGGTTAAATGGGGCTCTGATATCAGATGTAGATATGGACCGTAGATCTCGCATCTGATCAAATCGGGACCATTGATCTTCAAAACATATGGCTCACGTGTAGGTCTCACATATGACTAGTGCTTGGTTCTTAGACACTGGTCCTGTGGTAAGCTCCTTGGCCAATAAAACTTAGGCACTTTGGGGGCGCGATAGGCACAATTGTGACCCCAATAAGCACCCAAGCGCTTAGATCTTTCCTTAGGCACAAACAAACATGATTTTTCTGTTGTTTTCTTCAATCTACCACGAAATAATTTGGCAATTTTAGTTTAAAGTCTCCGGAAGCTTGTCCTCTATCATTGCTCATTTGGCTTTGATCTTGCAAAGTTTGCGAACTTTCATATCAGTGGCGGGAACAAATATGGTACTAACACTTCCTACCTCCTTTTTATAGAAATTTTAAATCAAAATATGTTATTTGACCAAGAATATCCAAAATCATGGTGCTTTATAAAATATTTTATGTATTAATGCTTTTCAAACTTCATTTTCTTGTTATATTTATTATCACAAATCATAGCATCAATTTCAGTGAATGTGATTGGCTTTGTTCCCTTTAACAACAAAGATTAGAATCACATTTGGGCACTCAATAGAGGGGAGCTTCTAACATTTCCTAGCCTAATCTGCTTAGAGATTTATGGATTTTTGGAAGTCAATTCAGTCTCATGGTTTGGTTTCTAGAACGTGTAAGCAGTTGTTTGCAGGGAGGAGAAACAATGCATAGAAATTAGAAACCTAAAAGATTGTTTATTTTCCAGCCAAGTGTAAGCCTAATCTCCTAAGCAGTGGAGAAAACTCATAGCCAGTCTATTCGATTGGAGGGCTACAATGTAGAATTAAGCTCTGAAACACTTCTTGCTCTTGTTTTCCAGAGAAGGTTCTCTTTCTTTTCTCTGCATTAATTTGATAACTTGTTACATGTTTCAAGAATATAGCCCCATTAAGCAGGCAACATGATGAGACCCTGCTCTAACTGTAGCCAAAAGAAGTAAAGATTATATTAAACATTTCATAGCCTATGATCCATAATTATAAAATATCAACAGAAAATAGTCCTTGAAAGGATTGTTACTTGCAAATTATGAAACAAGCACCATTAAGGTTAGCAAGCAGGGAAAGAGAGTTGAACTTTAATACACGGAAATTTTAAGCATATACCACAACCACATCTATCCTGTAACAGATTTAAAAAGGGGACATAAATTATACATTAAGATTGTGAAAAAGTGTAAAACAAATTGTGGATTTCTGGTGTCAAATTCTTTGGCACCTGATTTAGAGGTCATATAATTTTTCTTCCTTTCATGGAAGTTTTGAGAAAATGTGTATGAATCTTCCAAATGAGAAGCTATAGTAGCATTTCAACCAGGTTCGGAAACACTTTTTCATGCATGAGCTATGTTTGGGGTGAATCTACTTTCCTTTTTTATCTATCCATATGTGTAGTGGACATTCTCCAGTCCCCTACATTTCAATGATGTTTCATTTCCGTTGGCACAATCAGTACATGTGATGCAGCAAGTATTTAAGATGGAGCAGGAAGAATACATCAGGCAAGGTATTGGTTGGAGTAACATGTATTTTGTGGATAATCAAGACGTGCTTGATCTTATAGAGAAGGTTTCCAATGTTTCTCCTTTTTTAATAATCTTCATAGTTATGCTAAAATTGAATTGTTGTTCTGCAATAAAAGAGGCAACACTGAGTTTATATCTTGATTGTCAAAACTCAAGTCCTTAAGATACAAACTCAGGCGTATTGTTCCTTTATAGTGCAACAAGGAAATTTGGGTGTATCTTCAGATCTTCTTTCCACATTTTCTTTTGCATATCAACCATGGCAGACTAATTAAAGGAGTTTTGCATGAGTTTTGCATATTCTTTGGAAATTGAAGTGGATATCAACCATGGCAGACTAATCAAAGGAGTTTTGCATGAGTTTTCAAAAGTCTGAGGGACTCATTGCACGTTTGGATGAAGCTTGGTATGATTGTATTAATTTTGTAACCACGTTTTTAGTTATTTTGTTAAACATTGAAGGAATATGCAGGCATCCTGGTAAGACATCATTTCTATGAAATTCACAAGTGGATTTGGGTGGCATAATAAAGAGACTGTCTCGAGCAATATGAAACTCCCAAGCGGATTTGGGTGACATAACAACGTATGAGAGTCAATCCAATGATACACTTAGACGCCTCTTTGACGCCTCTTTGATCAGAGCATGAGGAGTCTGCGACCTCTCTATCTTTGTTTCATAGAAGTTGGAGCTAAAGAGAAGTTGTTCGGCAGCCAAGGTCGAAGGTGTACATGTTAGATCGTGACGAGATATATAAAAATAAACAGGGGGATTTTCATCTGTGCCCGAGTTCATATTTGTGAGATTTCTTTAATTCATTGCAAGTGGAATTTAATTTACACGCATATTGCATAGTACCTCCTGCATATTTTGATTCCAATCAAACAAATTTGCATTTGCATTGTTCTTACATAGTAATTTACAATGCATTCTTTAATATTGATTGTGGGAGTAGTGCTTTCCGGAAAACAGAACTACCAAGAATGGTTTCGTAAAATAAAGAACACTCTTATTTTTAATGAAATTTTATGGGAGGATGTTTGTGAAGGCAATGACGACAATGAACCAGAGCAACAACTTGCAATTTGGAAGAGTAAAGATAAATATGATTTAATTTATGTTTTTGTAACAGCGTTTACAACATTAAAGAAATTAAAAGATCTTTATGATTCTTGCTGGAAATTATACAATTGTTGATGAAGTTATTTAATCTTGAACTGAAAGAAAATGATTCCATGAAGTTAGCTTTATAAATTAAATCTCTTTTTCATGATATTGAATCTACTAGTGTCAAAGTTGATCTGCAACTCACTGCATTTATTAAATCCCTATATCCTACTTATTCACACTACTTAGAGTCTCTTCAAGCTAGTGGATAGATGAAAGCCATGACTTCTGATGTACTTGTAGCCATGAGTTTTCTTGGTATAGTAGGAAGCCCTTGAATACCTTCTTGTTTCATAACCCTGATACTTTCATAATTAATATGACCAAAACGAGCATTAGAAGTCAGAAGTCATGGAGGAAAAACTCAGAAGACAAGATCCTCTTGGTCCAGAGTTTCAATAGGATTGAATGGAATTATCGTTGAACTGAGATCAAACATACATCACAATTCAATAAAAACAACCTGACTGGATCATCCATGCCCGAGTCATTCAGTGTTGGATGGAAAAGACAACACAAGAAACTGATTAAAACTGGTTGCGATGTCACTGCGATCAAACCTACATCACAAAAACATAACTACCCTCGACTGGATTATCCATGCCCGAGTGTTCTAACACAACTGTTACAGAGAAATGGAAAGAAAGATGACTTTCATTAAACAAGAAATCTCAAATACATTTACATAACCAGAAGAACCAGAGCTTCATTAAAACTTTACAATGCGGGAGCCTATCTCAACCATCAACCATAACAAAATATCAAAACTAACTATTTATACTCAGAAATACTTGCTCCCACCAAGGGCGCGCTCTGGCTACTGCAATCAAGGCTTTGCGTTTGCATCTTCTTCTGTCAAATTGCACTTTCATTATTTTTTCAAATGCAAGATCAGATCAGTATGGGCTTCACAAGAAAATCCATGGCAGGGGAACTTTCGGCTGACAATCTGCCCTCCACGGCTAGTTCTTCAATGCTTTCCATTTATGTGGTGAAACAAGGTTTCAACCACCTCCCCCATTTTCATTAACTATTTTCATCGGGATTAGGACGAGGCCTGACACCCAGGAATGTTCCAGGCGAGCTCACGACTCCTTCGAGTCAATTCTGGTGCGTCGAGGCCACATAGATATTTATCTATGACCAACTCAGGCACCTCGATCTCTTGCACAGCTCCTTTCGTCGCCCTACATGACAACAAGCCCTGACCTTGCACTTATCCCATATGAAATTTCAAGATTTCGTATTTCAGGAGTTTTCACTCCCCTTGATTTCAAATATCTCGATGCTCTATCCTGTGAAATGACCCATCTAGATAGATGGTCGAAATTTTCTTGAACTTGACAGACATGATCATTTCATTGAACAGTATTAGTCGTCTGCTACTCGACAGGTTCTTTCCCTCTCTTCATGGCCTAGCTTCCATATGACCGTGGTCCCAATCTTTTGGGTGCGCCATGATTTCGAGTTTCGCAAACTCACGTTGCACTCCCTGCTCAAACTATCGAATCGTGAAATCACAACCTCCTCATATTGGGTGACACACATCTCTTTGCGTTGGATGAACCAGATCATATCGAAATTTTGGGACTTCGGATATCAACACCTCTCACGTCAGACTTCCCAACAAGACTTTCTCTGCAGTTCAGATCTGTCGCCACGCATCCTGCTGGAGTAGTCGGCCTTGATTATTTCGCGACTTCTCATTTGGCGAGTCCTCATGACTCTCCCCTTTGACGCTATACTTCCTATAATGCTCTGACCCCGATCACCCGATGGTCTTCAATCCGATCTGCCCAATGGATCTCCGCCGTTGAAAACTGATCTTGCTTGCTTGCTTGATTTGAGTTTATATCAGACTTCTTCAAGTTTTGTGCTTGGAGCTAACGACTGCAGCCTACGAACAATTACTTGGATGACTGACTGACGGCTTAGGAAAACAAAGGATCAGTGACAGAGGCAAAGAGAGAAGTGATTGGCTTTAGATAAAATAGGTCAATCAAATGGATGAAGGTCAATGGAAGACAAACTACAAGCTGAGAGGAAAACATACAATTGGGCCTACGAAAAGAGGAGAGACATGAAAAATTACAGGCTTAGGTAGAAACCACAAACACCAAGGCTTTGACAGGCCTATGTGATAACATTTGGCTCCACAGGGGATGGCATGCTCCCTGTGAGCTGCCAAGAACACGCTTCAGTGCCTTTTCTTTGGGTAATGGAGTCTCTATTAAAAAAAAAAAAAATAAACATAAAACATGAACAATATTTACAATGGTGACATGCCGACTGCGGCGTTAAACAAAAAACTTTTTCAGGAAGTGCCCATTTACTGGGCCACCAAAAACTTCGTCACCCTCCAAATTCTGCAACTTGTAAGTATTATTTTGCAATACCTCAGAAATCTTTAAGGGACCGATCCAAAGGGCTTTGAATTTTCCATGCTTGCCCTTTTCCTATCTGGGTGCATCCCATTTGAGCACAAGATCTCCCAGCTGGAAATCCTCTTTTCTTACTTTCCTATCAAAATCCTCCTTGATCCTTCACTGACGGTCATGTTCTTTGTTCGCCATATGCTCTCTAGTCTATTGCATCTCTACCAGTTGATGAATTCTTTTGATCATGTCATCAGGATCTCCATGGCATCCTTTTCGAATTTTGCCACAGTCAAGGCGAGTTGAGAAATAAAACCTACTTCAGCCCCATATACAAGCTAGAAAGGAGAGATACCGAGTGACCTCTTTGTTGTCACTCTATCAGCCCACAGAGAAAATTTGAGCTTTGAATCCCATGCTTTCTTGTTGTCCTCTAACAGCCTTTTGATGATCTTTATCAGGCTTTTGTTAGAGGACTCTGGCAGTCCATTTCCTTAGGGGTAATAGGGGGTAGAGTGGATTAGTGCAATTCCAAAATGCTCACAAAACTTGACCAGTGGTTCAGCCTTGAAGGATGTCGCATTATCAGTGATGATTTTGTTCAGGCAACGAAACCTTGCTATGATGTCTTCAAGAAAACCAATGATTACTTTTTGAGAAGCACTCCTTGTGGGGATAGCTTCTATCCATTTGGTGAAGTGATTTGTTGCAATTAGAATCCATCTGTGTTGACCAATTGATGCAGGATGAATTTCCCCAATGAAGTCTAGGCCCCATTGCTGGAAGGGCCCTGAATCTAGTACATTCTTCAATGGAAGATACTTGAGCTGCTGCTTTCCAGAGAATTTCTGACATTTGATACAGGCCCTGATTTTCGCATAGATTTTCGCATAGACATCAGTGAATAAACTAGGCCAATAGTACCCAACCCTGAGAATTTTGTAGGCTGTGGTTTTCCAGAAACAATGTCCCCCACATAGGCTAACATGGAATTCAAATATAATTTGTTGATCCTGATGTAGTTCTAAACATCTCAGAAGCACTCCTAGATGGTCTTTCCAATACAGGACCTGGTCAATAAGGCAATATCGAATTGCCTTGAGCTTTAAATCTCTCGCCTTACTTTTTCCCATACCATTGGGAGGCCTTAATTCTTACAGAAAATATATAATGTCTTTATACCACATACATTATGCCAATGGAGGGAGGTCCTGAGGATTTTTATCAGAAAACTCAGCTTGGTGATTTCCTAAACAAGTGTTGATGAAGTTAACCCCCAAATATTTACAATTAGATTCAGACAACAACTTGGCCAAACCTTGGCCTTTAACTAGTTTGGTGGGTTTTATCTCCAGGTCAAATTCGAGGATTTTGGAAATCCACTTGCTCCTTCTCCTGTTTATATCAGGCTGAATGAGAATGTCCTTCACAGAAGCTAAAGGAACATATGCGATGATTTTTTAATGCAAAACATATACTCTAAAAGCTTTGAGGGCTTTCACTAAGACATAGGCCTGCTTCTCCATGATGTCATTTCCGATCTCTGCGTCTCTTAGCGTTCTACTGAAAAAATAAATAGGCTACTTCAGCCCTTCAAAATTCTTCTGCAATAAAACAAGTGCCACTATATCAAAAGAAGCAAAGGAAAAGATCAGAAAATCCTTGGAATAATTGGGACTGATTAGCATAGGAGCCTCATTCAATGCATTTTTTATTTGGTTGAAGGACTCTTTGGGCTCAACGGTCCATTTTACTTCATTCTCCTTCTTGAGCATGGTTGTGATATGTTTCACCAATTCAGCAAAATTGGAAACAAATATTCTCAGAAAATTAACTTTGCCCAGGAAAGACTGAATTTCTTTCCTGGATTTGGGAAGTGACAGGGTTTGAATAGTTTCTACTCTTCTTGAATCAATTCTGACCCCTTCAATTGATACTATGTGCCGCAACAATTTTCCCTCTTTCATGGAAAATAAATACTTCTTGGGATTAAGGGAGAGACCAAACCTTCTGCATTTCAAGAAGACCTTTCTTATATGGCATCAGTGTTCTTTATCAGATCTAGAAAATACAAGTATGTCGTCCAGATAGATGACCGCAAATTTATCCCTTTCTCCAATGAAGGAAATTTCCATGGCTCGTTGGAAGGTTTCTCCCGCGTTCATCAATACAAAGGGAATTTTGGCATACTTGAATGTGCCCCAAGGGGTGGTGAAGGTTGTCTTTTCTCTGTCTTCAGATAGGACAAAGATTTGATTGTAACCAGAAAAGCCATCAATCATGGAAATCCTAGATGCACCTATCACCCTCTGCAATATGTGTTCCATCTTTGGCAAAGGGTAATTGTCCTTCTTAGAACTTCCGTTCAGATTTCTGAAATCAACACAGAGTCTGATTTCTCCACTCTTCTTTCTTACTGGGACCAAGTTGGCCACCCATTCAGAATATCTCAAAGGGACAATGATTTGGGCATCCAACAGCTTCTTTACCTCCTTTTCCATAATTGGCAGCAGCATAGTATTTATTTGTCTTAATTTCTACCTAAAAGGTTTGGAATCCTCTTTCAATGGGATCTTATGCTCAATGGAGGATGTGTCATATGTTTTGAGGTCTTCATAGGTCCAGGCAAACACATCAGCAAATTCTTTTAATAACTCAACATAGTCATCCCTTTGCTCCCTTGACAGGCTGCTTGACAACTTGACAAATTTCGGATCCTCCTCTGTGCCAATATTACACTCAGCTACATCAACATTCTCATATGAAACCTTGCCCTTTATTGCCACATAATTTCTGTCAAATAGTCTTTCCAAAGGGACTAGTCCCTTTGGGATGTGATTGTTGGGTAGCTGGACAATATGATGATCAATAATTTTGTTCAGAAAAATATCAGCGTGGGGGATACTTGCAGAATCCTGGTCCTGATCAATATGCAATGATGAAAATTACTCAACAGTATCAAGGAACCTTTTGATCTCAAGATCATCTTCAAACACCTTCCAATGCTTGACATTGTCAGGTATAGAGGGCCTGTATTTTACTTCTATATCATACCTGAGCTTGGGTGGCAGAAGAACTCTAAAATTGCTCGCTGAAACAGCCAAAGAATCAGCCATGGTGTTTTCCTCTCTCGGGATGAATGAAATGTCGAAAGCCAAGAAAAAACTGTCAATTAGGTCCCACACTTCATTTCTATAAGTTCAGAGTATGGGATGCTTATCTTGATAAAGATTTATAATCTGATTAACAATCAATTATGCATCCCCAAACACAACTATTTCCTTGATCCCCATGTATTTTGCAGCCCTTAAGCCCAAAACAAGAGCTTCGTAGTCTGCCACATTATTTGTAGTTTCAAATTCTAACTTGTAGGATAGACATATAGTTTCTTGAGCAAGGGAAACAAAGACTACTCCAGCACCAACACCTTCTCTAGAAGAGGCTCCATCGAAAAACATTTTCCAAATAGAGGTAATCGGAGGAGGATCTCCATAGAGAGTAATGGACTTTCTGATCTCAAGAGGAGTTTCAGAGGCATCAGTGAGATGTAGTAAGCTAGATCCCAAATCAGCATCAAAGGAAAAGATAGGATGATTGGTGGGGTCTGCTTCATCACTAATAATGTAGGCCAATTGAGCTTCTCTATACAGTCTTCTATGCTCCCCTTCGAACATTGGAATGGTATCATATGTGAGGTTCATTTGTAACATTCCCCCAAGTCTTTTTATCCAAGATCTTGACAAGAGCATGGAAAACTTGGGAAGAACATCAACCACCATGATATCCATGACCACACTTTTCATGGGCAGTTGAAACAAGGTCACAACCATATCTTTTATGACCCCAAGACATTGCACCCTCCTCGAATCAAAATAATACAGATCACGATAAGTCTTTGTGAATTCCAATCCAATTTATTCCATAACAGTTTTGGGCATGAGATTATGAGATGCCCCTGAGTCCATCAGACAGTTATGCAGTACCTTGTCATGTATGTTTAATGATGTATAGAAGGGAGGGGATGAATCGTCTCTATATTCTACCATCAGACGTATGATGACTGCTGGCTTTTCATCTTGCAGATTGAATGAGTCTACGGGATGATTTGAAGGTTCAAGCAACAATAGTTTAGATAAGCTTCTTTTGAAATCTTCGTGCTTGACTAGCTCTGAAAGGGGTACATGGATTCTGAATTTCATGCTCAAAGTTGAAAAAGGAGGGGGGATTCAGAGTTTCAATCACTTTAGGGGCAGGGTCTTTGGCTATTGGTGAGGGATTCTGATCTTTCTTTTCTTTGCTACTATTTGTTGCATCTTTGGCAGGCTTATCTGTTCTGGAAGGCTGATCAGGGATGTCAGACTTCCCTTCTTTCTTCTTTGACCTGAGGTTATATTTATTGGGACTGATATTGGCCTTCTCCTCCTTACTCAACTCATTTGTTTGACTATCTAAGAGAGACTCTTGGTATGCAGATTAAGTCAAATGGGGAAATGGGGAGGTGTCTCTGAGACAATGGATTTCGGGATCAAGTTCCTCTTCCTCCCTTTCCTCATTAGCAACAAGGTTACTTTGAAGAGGAGTCTAGATTTTTTTATCATCCCTATCTCTGCTTCTAGGGTCCCTAGGAAGTATCTGGGGGGTGTTATTTGGTGTTCGGAAGTTGCCTCTGCTTTCAGTATTTTGGGTATCTTTATAACCCTACTTCCCTTTAAATTTCATCTTCTCCATCTCTACAGTCAGGGATTTCACCATCTTAGTCAATTCATCCACTTGAGGGTGAGATGCAGAAGAACTAGAGGTTGAGGCCTTATATCTTCCACTTCCTCTGTCTCTGCTAGCTTTATTCCTAAGTCTATCAACTGCCAATACATTGGATTCTTCTTCCAGGGTTGCATCTTGCATGTGAGCCAAGGAAGCAACTCTTCTCTCTCTCAATAGGAGGTAAAAATCAGGATCAAAAGCACTAGCATAAGTAATTTTGGCAGAGGCTTTTGTAGGATTTATCTCAGTAGGGATATTATTGTACATGTTATTGAATCTTTTGGAGAATTCGAAGACAAATTCTCCCTCTTTTCTCTTTAGGGACCTGAACTTTGTAATATAATACATAAAATCCTTTTTATCCCCCCATTGTCTGAAGAAATTATCATTTAAACCCTCAATCCCCACAATGGATCTAGGGGTCAATCCTCTAAACCATTTCCTAACCTCAGCATCAAGGCTTTGGACAAAGAATCTCATCCAGACATATTCGTTTTCAATATTCATATTGTCTGCATAACTGTATAAGGAAAAAAGGTGCTCTTGGGTAGTTATGTCTTCCTCTCTAGTGAATTTGGGCATATACTTTAGGTAATCTCCAGCAGGGAGAGCGTTCATGGGTTGAGGTAAGACTAGAGGGGCATATCTTGCAGCCACTATGGCATCCATTCTGTTTCTAGGGGGATTGGAACCTGCCATAAGGATGATGGGTGGAAGAGAACTAGGAGGAGATGGAGTTCGAACAGGGGAGACTGGGACTGAGCTTCCAGGAGGAAAAGGAAACAGTAGAGGATTTAAAGAAAAAACCACAGGGTTGGAGGGAGCAAAATTTTCTCTTTCTATAAAAGAAGAAACTCTAAAAGGAGAAGAGGTGGTAAAATATTTTGAGGTTCTGGGTCTAGACCAAGGGATTACTTCGGGGAAGATAGGAGTGACAGATCTTCCTCCCTCCAATCCAAAACCAGGAGGAGAAAACTCAATAGGAACACTCTCGAACTTTAAACTTCGAGAAACTCCAACAGAAGGTATAATAGGAAAATGAGAAGTAGATTTTGGAGTTTCTAAAGGGGGATTATAAATATAATTAGAAATAGCTAGTTTAGTAGTAGAAGTAACTTCTCGGAGGGCCTTTCCCTTTCTGACAATTTTCTCTGGGTCGACTTCAAGTGTTGCTAAAAGAAGTTGTGGATTATACCTCGTGTGTCTGCCTCTAGAAGCCACGACTAGAACATTGGAGTCGTCAGTGGATTTGCATTAATGGAGTCACCAGGTGCACAGTTGAAATCTTTGATGTACTAAGTTTTGATGCACCTTCAGAACTAGCAAGCTTTGTCGTTCAATCCCAGGGAAAATCTTCAATTTCGTCCCCGAAAATGACACCAGAAATGTTGGCACCATAAGTCACCTCTAGATTGCGGCAGAGGTAAGCCTAATACCCATCAGTTTGTATGTCATAATGAATAGATTTAATGGTGGTCTAATGGACGCAGTCTCAGGATTATATTGCTTTAACTCAGAAAACTAGGGCCATTGTGCACAGGTGAATGAGGTCTTGATATAACTTCATTCAGTAAGTTGTAGTAAAGGTGGGTAGGGGGAAGAACTTGAGGAGAATGAAGAGGTCTACTATGGACATCTGGTCTTCCATCAGCCTTAGGAGGAAAAACTCAGAAGACAAGATCCTCTTGGTCTGAAGTTTCAACAGGACTGAATGGAATTATCCTTGAACTGAGATCAAACATACATCACAATTCAATAACAACAACCCGACTGGATCATCCATGCTCGAGTCATTCAGTGTTAGAGGGAAAAGACAACACAAGAAAGTGATTAAAACTGGTCGCGATGTTAGTGCGATCGAACCTACATCACAAAAACATAGCTACCCTCAACTGGATCATCCATGCCTGAGTGTTCTAACACAATTGTTACAGAGAAATGGAAATAAAGTTGAATTTCATTAAACAAGAAGTCTCAAATACATATACATAACCAAAAGAACCAGAGCTTCATTAAAACTTTACAATGCGGGAGCCTAGCTCAACCATCGACCATAACAAAATATCAAAACTAACTATTTATACTCAGAACTACTTGCTCCCACCAAGGTCGCACTCTGGCTACTGCAATCAAGGCTTTGCGTTTTCATCTTCTTCTGCCAGATTGCAATGCATTCTTTTGTCAGACGCAATATCAGATCAGTATGGGCTTCACAAGAAAATCCTTGGTAGGGGAACTTTCGACTGAAAATCTTCCCTCCATGGCCAGTTATTCAATGCTTTCCATTTATTTGGTGAAACGAGGTTTCAAACACCTCCCCCATTTTCATTAACTACTTTCAATGGGATCAAGACGAGGCCTAACACCCAAGAATGTTCCAGGTGAGCTCACGACTCCTTCAAGTCAATTCTGATACCTCGAGGCCACGTAGATCTTTCTCTGTGACTAACTCGGGCACCTTGATCCCTTGCACAACTCCTTTCATCGCCCTACATGACTGCAGGCCTTGACCTTGCACTTATCCCATATGAAATTTCAGGATTTTTCACTCCCCTTGATTTCAAATATCCCGATGCTCGATCTTGCAAAATGACCCATCTAGATCGACAGTCAAAATTTGCTTGAACTTGAAGGTCATGATCATTTCCTTGACCAGTATTAGTCATCCATTACTTGATAGGTGATTTCCCTCTCTTCATAACCCAACTTCCATATGACTGCAGGCTGTGACCGTGGGCCCAATCTTTTGGGCACGTCGCGATTTCATGTTTCATGAACTCACGTTGCACTCCCTGCTCAAACTTCTGAGTCGTGAAATCGTGACCTCCTCAGATCAGGTGACGTGTGTCTCTTTGCATTGGATGACCCAGATCATATCGACATTTTAGGACTTTGGATATCGACACCTCTCGTGTTAGACTTCCCGACAAGACTTTCTCTGTGGCTCAGATTTGTCACCACACGTCCTACTAGAATGGACGTCCTNTACTTCGCGTAACTATCTGACCCCGATCACCTGATGGCCATCGATCCGATCTGCCCGATGGATCTCTATCGTTGAAAACTGATCTTGCTCGCTCGCTTGATTTGATTTTATATCAAACTGCTTCAAGTGTTGCGCTTAGAGCTCACGACTGCGGCCTGCGAACAATTACTTGGATGACTGACTGAAAACTCGGGAAAATAAAGGATCAGTGACAGAGGCAAAGAGAGAAGTGATCAGCCTTAGAGAAAATAGGTTGATCAAATGGATGAAGGTCAACGAAAGACAAATTACAAGCTGAGAGGAAACCATACAAATGGGCCTGCGAAAGGAGGAGAGACATGCAAAATTACAGGCTTAGGTAGAAACCACAAACACCAAGGCTTTGAAAGTCCTATGTGATAACACATAGTAGTAAGACTTACAATTATTATGAACATCACATAGATAAACTAGAAGCCAAAGAAACCCCACAAAGCATGACAATGAAACTGTCGATGATGTTTGTATTGGAGTATAGATCATGCTATCACATAAACCACTCTAATGACGAAGGGGCACTTTTAGAGAAGTATTATATACGGTTAAAATAACTCTACTATATTCATGAGAAAATTCTTTTACCCTACAAATCCTCCCAAAATTGGATACATTTTCTAAAAATCTTCTTCCTCTTCAAATCTTGGTAAAATTTGTGGTGTACCCGAGTCCCTCTTTATTGTTTTGAGGAAACAAGGCACTCTTATGCCTCAATTTTCACTATCAGTGTGTGATGCATAATTCTTATATGTTCTAATATGAAACTGTAGAGTACTTTCCCAACCACCTCCTTCTTATTGTTGAGGTAGCGGGGCACTCTTAATTCCAATATTTGCAAATTATTCGAAGCAAAATACCTTATTGATTAAATAATAAATTGAAAAAAATTGAACTTGCAATTCTTAAGGTCACCATTCTTTATAACTTACTTTCTCATATTCTTCTTTCTTTCATGGAAATTTTGAGCAATTGTGTATTAATATTACAAATGAGAAGTGGCAACAACATTTCGACTAGGTTCAAAAGCACTCTTACATGCTTGGAAATAGTTTAGATCCTTTTAATGGTTGAATTTATCTAGGTCAACAACATCATAAAAAAAATTCTTTAAGTACTCATGAAAGCCAAACCTATAGCCACCTAGGACACCATAGCCAAAAATATTCTCTCCCTGGCCTTTCCATAAACTAGCTGGACTTTGTTCCCTCAATATAACACCAAGCCCCCCAGACCATATGTTACTGTACTTAGCATAATTAACATGCATGGTGACTTTCAACATGTCTAATGGAGTAATGAGAAGGTAGATGGTGCCATCACTAAACAATCCACCTCCTGCACACATGACATAATATTTGGGGCTAAACATTTTGATCCACTCTTCTTATAAAGATCCATATATACACTCATAAATCATCTTCCCCCCTGTAGAATGCCTAAATATTTTCTTTTGCTCAACCAAACATTATGTTGTATTGATATTTATTGATGGTGTTCATAAGCACCTAAGCTACCAAAATGACAGAGGATCTCTACTCTAGGAAATTATGAGTTGCTTCCAGCTCCTCTTGGTAAGTAGTGAAATTGAAGTTGGTGTTGGTGAGCATTGTGAACAAGTTGTTAAACTGATAATCTACAATGTTACAATTTTATCTAAAGTTATTCATCAAAATCACAAACAATACATCAAAACCATAGACATCTAATACTCTTCATGAAACATCACAAGCTATAAAATACAACTTTAGAGTTCAATCAATAAGGATGTTGTAAAAGCACTGTGGAAATGCTTCAACCATTGTTTCTTATCAATGCTCTGTTAATCATCATACCATTTCCCTGTTTTCTAATACATGCCAAGAGTTGGTCCAATCGCAACTGTTGGAGTCCAAAAGGAGGAATTGTATACATGAGTTTGCAAGCACCTTGGTGCAAATTTGTCATAGTGAAGTTAATGAAAAAGGTCTTTAATGTTTTGGCCAATTTTGTCTTGACTTTGTTGACAAGCAATTCCCAAAGCCCCTTAGGGAGCATTGAGGGCTTGAAAGGAAAATGGGATACCTTAAAGCTTAAATTTCTAAGTGGGATAAATTCAAACCCACATCATATTAACAAGACAAAGTCACTTACAACAAGACAAAGTCACTTATGCAAGGGATCTATTTCAAAGACAGGTGAAACTATTGATTCTTACAATTTTAGTTAGTTGCAAGTGTTGGAAGACAAAGTCACTTATGCAAAGGATCTATTTCAAAGACAGATGAAACTATTGATTCTTACAGTTTTAGTTAGTTGCAAGTGTTGGAAATATATTAGTCCCATGAGAGTTATCATATCAGAAAAATTATTGAAAAAAAATCATACTCTCAATATGCTTTTATATTACATGCAGACTTGACTGCATATGTTTAGAAACATGAATTTATTTTTGATGCAGTGATAGATGACCACGTATCTAATGATAAAGTGAGCTTACACCTCAAGAGATAAACTTTTATGATTTTAAATATTTTGAATAAACTGTTGCTTGGGCACTATAGTATGTTAGCCTTGGCATTGACATGTAATAAGTTTCCATACTTTTATGCTTGTTTTGTAGGCGCACATAATCACTATTGTACCCGTTGTTCCAACAATATTTCAACGAACTAAAGCAACATGCTTTGCATATGGGCAAACATGCAAGTATTTTGGTTGTATTCTATTTCTTGTGTTTTTCTTATCAATGTTAAAGTGTTTATGTACATTAAATGCAAATTACCTTAGAACCTAAACATCTAAACCAATCAAGCTTGGACTTCATTTTCATAAATCAACTATTTAGATTTGGGATATCTATTGGCAATGTTGTTAAATGATGAGAAGCAAGAAGTGAATTGATGTAAAGTTATGAATCTTCCCTTAACTATACATCATTCAGGAGCACTGCAGATCAGTGATATATTTAAGTTTGACAAAGGGGTTTCACGTATGTTTGATTCCTGAAAAATTGGAAATTTTCGTTAATAATACGCTGATCAGAAAGGCTAGTGGAATAGGATGTCTCTTTATATGTCAAGAAAGCTTCTAATTTTCAAGTTTGGGTTGACTAAGTTATACATTTTAATTAAATGCCCTTTTCCCACTTATAACTAAATTTGAAGTTCTAGTTTGATTTACCTTTATGCATATAGTTATAACTGATATTCAAGATGGTCATGCTATCATGCCATAATAGGACTAATATAACTTTGTTGGTATTTATGGCTTATAACATGGATATGTTTATTATCTCAACATAACTTTCAATTTTACCATGATTTTAGTGTAATGCGAAATGTTCTACAAACAAAGATTAATTCTTAATTACTACCTATTGGCCATGAACTGGTGAGTGATTTCAAATTCACTCACAAATTATAAAATGAAATTGTAGAAAGAAAAATATGATGTTTCTTAACTAAATGTAATATATGAATATGAAAAGTTAATTTAAACAATAAATTGTAATTCATGTTCATTCTAAGCTAGAGTCCATAACACAATACTCCAAACTCATAAATTTATGCATTTAATTTTTTTTTATCTACAAAATATGTGGATCCACATAGTATATATTATCTACAAAATATATTCTAAGCTAGAGTCCATAACACAATACTCCAAACTCATAAATTTATGCATTTAAATTTTTTTTATCTACAAAATATGTGGATCCACATAGTATATATTATCTACAAAATATGTGGATCGACATAGTATATACAGAAATTTTCTAGATAAAGATTAATTCTTAAAGTTGTTTCTTGGTGTATGATGGAGAAGGTTGGGATCCACATAGTATATATTATCTACAAAATATGTGGATCCACATAGTATATACAGAAATTTTCTAGATAAAGATTAATTCTTAAAGTTGTTTCTTGGTGTATGATGGAGAAGGTTGTGAACATTGGGGGATCATGAATATGTATTGTGGGACCATATTTATAGTCAAACTATGTGGGAACAATTGAGGCAATGTTTTTGTCATGAGTGCTACTATTATGCAACATCTTTAGTAGTGATTAAACCACAAAAAGGAAAGCCTTACTACCTATTAGAACCAGTGAGTGATTTCAAATTAACTCTCACAAATATAAAATAAAATTAATAAAATTACAGAAAAAAAAATAAGATGTTTTTTCAGTGAATGTAATACGTACATATGAAAAGTTAATTTAAACAATAAATTGTAGTTCATGTTCATGTTCATTCATGTTCATTCTAAGGTAGAGTCCATATCACAATACTCCAAGTTCACACATTTTTGCATTTAATTTTTTTTTATCTACAAAATATGTGGATCCACATAGTATATATTGAAATGTTTTGCAAATAAATATTATGAATATGTAGGTTTCCAACTTTTAGAGTGGACACTCCACCCATCATCGGGGATAGAAAGAAGATGTTATGAATGGAAAAGAGCATTGGTGCTAGTTTATATAGAAGATTCAACACCATACTAATAGACGTTGAGATTAAAGTATATGGAAAAAATACTAAAATAACCATAAATTAAAAATTAGAGGAGAGATATGGTAAAAATAATTTAATTAATAATTGCAAGACGTTAAGATTAGGGTAGAGACTAAGGAGGTGAAAGTTAAGGGTAAAAAGAAGAAACATAAATAAATAATAACTGGAAGAATTAATAAAAGGGTTTTAGGAGATTAGGGAGGAAAAAGTTGCGAGGAAAGATAAAATAGGTAGTTAGGGAGAAATAAAGGTTAAAGACAGATATGGGTAATAAACTAATAAATTAGTAGGAAAAGATGTTATGATTAGGGAAATAAGGGAAATTTAGAGAGGAGAGAGAGGTTAAGGGAGAAATTAAAGATAAAAGAGATGTGGGAGAATAGGTGTACATGAGATTATATAGAAAATGGGGAAATTGATTGGGGGGAAAACAATTAGATAGAATAAATAGAAAAGAGAGGANGGGGTTATAGGAAAGTGGAAATGTAATAAAGCCGAGGCGAATGATAATGGAGACAAAAGGATAATAAAGGAGACATAATTTTGGTTAAGATGGGGAGATTAGAAATAAGGGGAAAGAATTAGTAGGGGAGGAATCAAAGACAGATTTGAGAGAAATAAATTTTTTGAAGCAACAATTGTGAAACAAAGCAGAGGATCAAAAGAGAATAAAGAAAAGAAATTTGGAAAAAAAGAGAAGGTTGCATGGTGAGACTAGAGGCCAGGGAAATCTGGAGCAAAAGAGAGAGAGGAGGGAAGAGAAGAAAATAAAATGACCGACAAGGCAGAGGGAAAGGGGGAGAGAGGATCAAAGATTAACAAATGAAACAAAGGGTGCAGCCTAATGATCAAGATGGTGAATGGTGGGTTTCCAGGAATGGATATGCTTGTACCCATCTTCCCGATTAAAGTTATTAGGATTCTTTTCTATTTCAAAGGCTTCCTGAATGAGACAGGAGACATAATGAGGGGCGGAGACTAAAATTTTTGTTTGGTCAAAGAAAATGAGGTGCTTGGACCTAGAAGAGTGTTCATCAATAACTAATTTGATTCCTCCCCTACTAATTCTTTCCCCTTATTTCTAATCTCCCCCTGTCTTAACCAAAATTATGTCTCCTTTATTATCCTTGTATCTCCATTATCATTCTCCTCGACTTTATTACATTTCCACTTTCATATTCTCCCACATCTCTTTTATCTTTAATTTATCCCTTAAGATCTCTCTCCTCTCTAAATTTCCCTTATTTCCATAATCATAACATATTTTTCTACTAATTTATTAGTTTATCTCCTCTCTAAATTTCCCTTATTTCCCTAATCATAACATCTTTTTCTACTAATTTATTAGTTTATCTCCTCTCTAAATTTCCCTTATTTCCCTAATCATAACATCTTTTTCTACTAATTTATTAGTTTATTACCCTTACCTGTCTTTAACCTTTATTTTCTCCCTAACTACCTATTTTATCTTTCCTTACAAATTTTTCCTCCCTAATCTCCTGAAACCCTTTTATTAATTCTTCCAATTATTATTTATTTATGTTTCTTCTTTTTACCCTTAACTTTCACCTCCTTAGTCTTTACCCTAATCTTGACGTCTTTTAATTATTAATTAAACTATTTAAATACCATATCTCACCTCTAATTTTTAATTTATGGTAATTTTAGTATTTTTTCCTCTCTCCTATAACCTCTTATGGTCTTGACTCTTCTATATAAACTATCACGAGAACTCTTTTCCATTCATAACAACTTCTTTCTGTCCCTGATGATGGGTGGACTATCCAATCAAAAAATTGGACGTTTCAAAACCCTTGACATAGTTATATCCAAAAGAATATACTTCAGATAAAGATTAATTCTTAAAATTGTTTCTTGGTGTATGATGCAGAAGGTTGTGAACATCGGGCGATCATGAATATGTATTGTGGGACCATCTTTATAGAAAAACTCTATGGGAGAATATGTTGTTACTCAACCATGGGAAAAACTACTGAGGCAACGTTTACCTGATGAGTGTTATTATTGTGCAACATCTCTAGTAGTGATTGGACTAAAAAAAGGGAAACCTTACTACCTATTGGCCATGAACGAGTGAGTGATTTCAAATTCACTCTCACAAATTATAAAATGAAATTGGAGAAAGAAAAATATTATGTTTGTTGATTGAATGTAATATATGCATATGAAAAAATAATTTAAACAATAAATTGTAATTCATGTTCATTCTAAGCTAGAGTCCATCACACAATACTCCAAGCTCATAAATTTATGCATTTAAAAGAAAATTGTCTACAAAATATGTGGATCCACATAGTATATACTGAAATGTTCTGCAGATAAAGATTAATTCTTAAAGTTGTTTCTTGGTGTATGATGCAGAAGATTGTGAACATTGGGACCATATTTATAGTCAAACTCTGTGGGAGAATCTATTGTTACTCAACCATGGAAAAAACAACCGAGGCAACTTTTTTTTTATGAGTGCTATTATTGTGCAACATCTATAGTAGTGATTGAACCACAAAAAGGGAAACCTTACTACCTATTGGCCATGAACCATTGAATGATTTCAAATTCACTGTCACAAATTATAAAATGAAATTGTAGAAAGAAAAATATGATGTTTCTTGACTGGATGTAATATATTCATATGAAAAGTTAATTTAAACAATAAATTGTAATTCATGTTCATTCTAATAAGCTAGAGTCCATTGCACAATACTCCAAGCTCATAAATTTATCGATTTTTTTAAAAACAATTATCTACAAAATATGTGGATCCACACAGTATATACTGAAATGTTATGTAGATAAAAATTAATTCTTAAAGTTGTTTCTTGGTGTATGAATCTATGATGTAGAAGGTTGTGAACATTGGGTGATCATGAATATGTATTGTGGGACCATCTTTATAGCCAAACTCTGTGGGATAATTTGTTGTTACTCAACCATAGGAAAAACTACTAAGGCAACCTTTTCCTGATGAGTGCTATTATTTTGAAACATCTCTAGTAGTGATTGAACCACAAAAAGGGAAACCCTACTACCTATTGGCCATGAACCAATGAGTGATTTCAAACTCACTCTCACAAATTATAAAATGAAATTGTTGAAAGAAAAATATGATGTTTCTTGACTGAATGTAATATATTCATATGAAAAGTTAATTTAAACAACAAACTGTAATTCATGTTCATTCTAAGCTAGATTCCATAGCACAATACTCCAAGCTCATAAATGTATGCATTTTAAAAACAAATTATCTATAAAATATGTGGATCCACATAGTATACACTGAAATGTTCTGCAAATAAAGATTAATTCTTAAAGTTGTTTCTTGGTGTATGATGCGGAAGGTTCTGAACATTGCGGGATCATGAATATTTATTGTGGGACCATCTTTATAGCTAAATTGTGTGGGAGAATCTGTTGTTATTCAACCATGGGAAAAAATATAGAGGCAACATTTTCCTTATGAGTGTTATTATTTTGCAACATCTCTAGTAGTGATTGAACCATAAAAAGAAAGATACGATGTTTCTTGACTGAATGTAATATATGCATATGAAAAGTTAATTTAAACAATAAATTGTAATTCATGTTCATTCTAAGCTAGAGTCTATACCACAATACTCCAAGCTCATAAATTTATGCATTTTTAAAAAATAATTATCTACAAAATATGTGTATCCACATAGTATATACAAAAATGTTCTACAGATAAAGATTAATTATTAAAGTTGTTTCTTGGTGGATGATGCAGCAAGTTGTGAATGTTAGGGGATCATGAATATGTATTGTGGGACCATCTTTATAGCCAAATTTTGTGGGAGAATCTGTTGTTACTCAACCATGGGAAAAACTACCTAAGCAATATTTTCTCGATGAGTGCTATTATTGTGCAACATATCTAGTAGTGATTGAACCACAAAAAGGGAAACCTTACTACCTATTGGCCATGAACTAATGAGTGATTTCAAATTCACTCCCACAAATTATAAAATGAAATTGTAGAAATAAAAATATGATGTTTCTTGACTGAATGTAATATATACATATGAAAAAATAATTTAAATAGTAAATCGTTATTCATATTTATTCTAAACTAAAGTCCATAGAACAATTCTCCAAGTTCATAAATTTATGCATTTAAAATTTTTTTTATCTACAAAATATATGTGGATCCACATAGTATATACTAAAACACTGGAGACATATCAAACTATTACTCATTAATAAAATTTGAACCATAAGTATCCTCCTCCATAGGGGTTTGCTTAATCAAAATCATACATAATATGTGCATTTGGAGGTTGCTAAAATCTTATTTTTCAAAAAAATCACCTGAAAAGTTGCATTCAAATTGCATTCTTATTCTCTGCAAAAAGGCTTACTTTATAAAAAAAAATGTGCATTCTTATTCTCTGTAAAGAGGTTTACTTTTAAAAAAATGTGCATACAAATGATTAAAAACATTTCCTTCTTTAAAAAGTTTTCCATCCCTCCCTTTCATTGCTACAATCCCCTAATGGTAAACTTCTAGGTAGGCCTAGTGGCCCTTATATGACACTACTATAGTTTCAATATTATTCTTTTATAGCACTAGTTATAGTCATGGGTCATTGTTCTGTAATGAAGTGTGCTCGTTTTTCGTTTTTCCTTGATAGGTGATCTTGAAGCTAAAGGTGACATAATTGGTAGAGTAGTTGGAACCGTTTGCAAATACTTGCCAATTGATACTAGTGATCTCGATGAAGCTATTATTTTCTTCTATGTTGGTGATACATACAACTATTATATGATTTTTCAGTTTTTTTGTTTGTTAGTGGTTAAACTAAATATTATATATTTGATGAAATTGCTTTCTTCCATAATAAATTTGAATAGGTAATGTTTTTATTTTATATAACAAAACATTGAATAATACCATTTCGAGAATGATTTATTTGATATCAAGGTTTTAATGTGGGAAATTAACCTTATACTACATTTATAGACATGTTTTGTAGACTTATAAGGATAAAGTGGGGTTCAACTCTTGCCATGTTCTCGACAAGTGTTTAACAAAACCACCATCCTCCATCTTAAGGAAATAATAATGGTAACGATGGTGCCTCTCGTCCAAAGGATTAAGAGCATCTATTTGAGTCCATGTATCTAGAAAATATACAAACACCTTAATATCAATGACAAGTATGAACATTCTCCATGCATTTTGTTGAGCCCCAAAATTAGGCTCTTTGTATTATAAGATCATTGGATGTGAAACAACTTATTGGTGGAAATAAGAAGAAGACTTTTGACTTTGGAACCCTCTTAACAAGGATAATATCTCTCTCTATATATAATTATATATATATAATAATATATAATTAGAAAATTTAATTTACATAATATTATTTTTTTCTATATATATAATTATTAGTAATATTATATATATATATAATATTGAGACTTATGTGTTGTAGTGTAACCAATAGTAATTTTTCTTAAGAAGGTTTGTAAATAACATTTGAAAGTATATATTTTTGAGAAAATATAAGTGGGAAAGGTTATTTATCTAAATAAATGATAGAGCAGATAAATGTTTTTTTTGAGTAAATTTATTTTTCTTTTCCATTATGCTTTTTCCAAACTAAAATTACTTTTGAGTGATGTCAAGTTTGACTTAAAACACTTGGTTATTTGAGAGTATCTCTAAAGCGTCCTCCCATGATGTGGACTTCCAGAAGATGGCACTAGTCATTTTAAAGTCTATCATTTTTTCATATCAGTATCAAGCAACTTCTCTTATTATTGAATTTGAGAAAGATCTTTATTTTATTTCTCTTATTATTGAGCCATTCCCTATATAGGTTTGGAAATCATTTTAGGAATCATGGAGTTACTAATTTGGCTATGTATATATGAGATTGTTGTTGTTTCAAATAAACATTTGGGATTGGTTTGAGCAACCTAGTAACTATGGGACATTGGTTTACATGATTCATAATTAGAGAGTTGATCAAGAGTGGAGTTGGTCCCAGATCTAAATTATTTGTTAACCCACATATATAGGATTTAGTAAACCTACATGACATGTATCAACTTCATGGAGAGTACAACTACACTTCCAATTAAATCAAAATGATGTAAATTCTAGTGAGAGAAAATCCTTTAGAACTAACATTAAGGATGTTAATGATCTAGAGCTACATACATGTTAAGCCATAAATAATGGCTCATTACCCCTTAATTGTGGCATATTACATTAGTAATGTTATTTTATTTACGTCGGCTTTAGTCCATTAGTTGTAATTATACCTCCTAGTCTCCTATATATACCAAGGATACATTTTCATTTGGAATCATCTTGTAATTGTACATTTATGTGGAAATAAGGAGGTTGTCCCCTCGAAGAGGCTTATTATCTGAATTTCTCTCTTTTTCAAGGCGTTGATTACTTATTCTGAGGTTTTTCTATGCTATATTGATATTTGGTTCTTAACATATGGTATTAGAGCTCAAGGTCTTGGGGTTTCGCTGCTACATCGGAGACACCTTGGAATTTTCGCTATAACTTTGTTTCTACAATGCTTCAGAAGGAATAACTTGGAGGATATTTATTAGACGGATCAAGGTATACTTGTTTAAAATTTCAGCTCCTAAGGCCTTATACTTTCAAAGATACAACCTATGCAAGATAGGGTTTTGGAATCATCTTGAATTGAGGCATTACGAAATTTTCGCTATAAAATTTTTTCTGTAACGTTTCAGAACCTGAACTCCAGAGGACATTCACAAAAATTAGTAAGGTATCTGTGGTAAAATTTTTATCTTTTGGGTCATCTTAAATTTGTAGATACACCCTGTGGAAGATAGGGTATCTAACTAGTCCTATTGACTAGTCTCAAGAAGGTGTTCCAGGTAAAAAAATCATAAATTCTTCCTAGAGTATCCAAATTGAGTGAGACTAGTTGCATTGGATAGTGGATAGTCTGTAGTATTTTTGGTTCGAGTTTCATAATTTTATATCAATTTTTTTGTGCGGGGCACACTATACAAGTGAGATCTCCTGGAAAGGACAAAAATCAGCAAGTTGTGGGGAAATTACTGTAAATTCCACTTGGCACATCCAATTTTGATCAGACCTGTGGCATTGCAGAGAAGAAATATCAGAGAACTACAAAAAATAAATTTTCATACCCAGAAAGGCCGAAATTTTGGAGATACGGCAGAAGAAAGATTGTCTATCAGAACCACCTCAAAATCAAGGTTCAAAAGTGATACTTGGCCAACATGTCACCCAAAAAGGGAACTTCTACACCAAATAAGCCTCTAGACAATCCTACATGGACTCTTGATGAAGGTGAAGAAATGTGTAGGGACATAAATGATTTACAAAAGAAGACAGTAACAAAAGATGAACTACAAGAGATGACGGAGGGTTTAAAAGAGGATATCATGGAAGGATTGAAAAAATTCCTAGTAGAGAGGACACCTAAAAGTGAAAATGTATCCCATGAAATTCATGATGAGGAAACATGGAAGGTGAATCAAGAATGGAGAAACTCCAACTTTGGGTTGAAGACCAACCACGTTCCTAAGATCGATATGAGGAAGTTTAACAACAAGGACCTAATCACATGGATACTTCAAATGGAGCAATTCTTTGATCTACATAATGTGCCACATACACAAAAGATACGAATTGCTTCTTTATATTTAGAACCCAATCAATTTGTATGGTATCAATGGCTTTGTTATCACAAATCACTCATCACTTGGATAATTTTCACAGAAGAAATGATAGCGCACTATGATGATACAAGGAGCAATACCTTCTTTAGCCAATTGATAAATCTCAATCAAAAGGGTTCAGTTACAGAGCACATTGAGAACTTCCAAAGATTGAATATAAAGGTAACAGATATTCCAAATGAGCACTTGATTTATGTATTCATAGGAATTTTAAATGATAACATTCAACATGAGGTTCGCCTTTGGGAACCCAAATCATTGGAGAATGCATTTAGGGTGGCAAGAAATGTTGAAAGTAGAAATATGGCTATGGCTACTAGAAGGACCAATCCTAACAACTATAGAGAGAATAATGCTCCTTCTTCTAAAACACCTCAACCTACAAGGTTGACACCTCAACAATGGGAGGAAAGAAAAGCAAAAGGTTTATGCTTTAATTGTGAAAACAAGTACAGTAAGGGACATAAGTGTGGTGAGAAGAAATTATTCTACATAGATTGT
>SNQJ01S0093836.1:0-22228 GCA_010110895.2 Picea sitchensis | reverse complement strand
AAGGACAACCTAACCATGGCACAAAATCACATGAAACAACAAGCAGATCAACATCGTAGTGAAAGAAGTTTTGAAGTAGGAGATTGGGTGTTTTTAAGACTACAACCATACAAACATATGTCCCTCAAGAAAGACAAGAAGGATAATAAATTATCACCAAAGTACTATGGCTTTTATAAGGTGTTGCAAAAGATTGGTACCATGGCATACAAATTGGAGTTGCCTGCATCTTCACTAGTACACCCAGTTTTCCATATTTCATGCTTAAATAAGGTTATAGGTGACAAGATCGCAGTTCAAAATATATTTCCAGAACTTGAAGAGGAATGAAAAATCATATTGGAGCCTGAAGCCATCACTTACACAAGAATTCGCCAGCTGAGGAATAGATCCATTTCAGAGTATCTCATTAAATGGAGGAAACTACCGATTGAAGATTCCACTTGGGAAGATGATTCTTTTATACAAAAGCATCTAGAGTTACTCAAGCATTGCAGACAATACTTGTCTCAAGGGGAGGGGCATGTTAATCCCTAAATAATGGTTCATTACCCCTTAATTGGGGCATATTACATTAGTGATGTTATTGTATTTATGTCGGCTTTAGTCCATTAGTTGTAATTATACCTCCTAGTCTCCTATATATATACCAAGGAGACATTTTCATTTGGAATCATCTTGTAATTGCACATTTATGTGGGAATAAGGAGGTTGCCCCCTCAAAGAGGCTTATTATCTAAATTTCTCTTTTTTTCAATGCGTTGAGTACTTATTCTGAGGTTTTTCTATGCTATATTGATATTTGGTTCTTAACAATACTACTCCAAAAAGTGAAACAATATACATGAATTTTTCATGTATTGGTGATTTGTCTAATCAAAATTCTTCCCTACTTCCTAAATAAAACAAAAAATATGAAACTTTGAAAAAAAGCATAACTATAGTAGGCAGGATAGTGTTGGGTATGTGTTATATTCTTTGCACAACCAACCCAATGCACCGCGTAGCACTAGACACGCGAGGGGGTCATAAGGGGGCCATAGGATCCTATATATTATATTATAAATAATGAAGATGGATGATGATGAATAAAGAATTAGAGGTGTGGCTCTAAACAGGTTGTTGATTTTCCCAATTTGGGTTTCGAGGGTAAAATATATGTGCAATGTGTGTGTGTGTATGCCATTGTGTCTTTTATGTTTTTATTAAGAATCCATTTGTAGTAATTAATTGTACAAGGTTAAAATCTACATTTGGTATCAAAGTAGTTATCGACTTCAGGGGGGACGCCTTTGTGGCTAAGGGTTTGGATTGAGTATGTTATAAACCTTGTTACATTGGGAGATCAACGGTATTGATTCTTGAGGTGAAAAGAAACCGTGAGCAATTAAAAAATAGAGATAAAAAATTTAATGGGCAAATTTTTGAGCCGTGCAAGATCAATATGGAAGATCTTTTGATAGACAAAGATCAATGGGTTGTTGTGGATCTAGGTATTGAAACTTTGAGAATGTCAACAAAAGACTCGACAAAGTTCGATCGAAAGGCAAAGAGCATAATCCAGTTGTGTCTCTTATATTTAGTACTATTGAATGTGTTAGGGGAAGCTACGACCAAGGATTTATGGATTAAGTTAGGGACTTTGTATCAGTCTAAGTCCCTCCTAAAAAAATTGTTCCTACGGAAGAAGCTATAAAACTGGAGGATGAAATATGGATACTTGATGACAAACCATATAAATTCCTTCAATAATGTGGTAAGTTAGTTATTATATGTTGATATTAAGATTTCTGATGAAGATAATGTTGGGTTGTTATATTTTTTGCAGTGAAATTCGATTCAAGATGGATCGACTAGAAGATAAGCCGACCAGGAAATTTGAAGTCAAAAGTGATCAACAACAAGTCAAGAGGTAAGACAAAAAGTGGTCGACGGGAGGTCATGTAGTAACCAGCCAAAGACCGACTATAGGTCGACTAGTAGCTGACTGGTAGTCAACTGTAACAAAATCCTGAGATTCATAGGATTTGTAGCCAATGATCTGCATGGATATGTAACCATTTTTTAGTGCCTTTATTTAGGGGTTTTCCTACTTTAAAGATTATAAATAAGGTGTGATGTAATAATGTAGATGTTAATATTTAGATCAATATGATAGAGGTTGTTGGTCATGTATATGTAAGACAAATTGGCTACATGGTTGTCCTTGTGTAGCGCAAGAGGGTATGATGTCGATTGTGTCTTAGGTGTAGACAAAGGTTAGGCATGTAACCTTTTATTATGAATGAATAAGACAAAAAGAGGAGAAATAAGCTCAAGGAATGTTGGTTTTCCTGTTTCAGTTTCCAAGGAAAAATCTCTGTGTACTGTGTGTTTGCTTTGTCATTTGTTTTCTAGCTTAAATATGTCTACCTCTCTTCTATTAGATTTAGAGTGTAAGTATATTTTCCTAATAGATAAGTGTATCAAAGCTTGGTTTGAAAATCTTGGATCTGAGCTAAACCCTGGGTCTAGTAAGACTCGTAAGTCAGATATCTTTAAAGTTGTTTCTAAAAGAATGGAAAGTAGTTCGAGGATAGAGATAAAAAAATTCAATGGCCATAATTTTGAGCTCTGGAAGCTTAAAATTGAAGATATCCTTGTAGATAGAGAGAAATGGGAAACAATATTTTTAGGTACCATTCCAATAGGTATGTCAAGGGAATAATGGGAGGAACTTGAGAGAAGGGAAAGGAGTACGATTTGATTGTGCCTTGTAGATTCGAAGTTGTTGAATGTCTCAGGTGAAGGCTCAGACAAGAAACCCTGGGACAAGTTGGGAAGCTTGTACTAGTTGAAATTCTTGGTAAATATGTTGTTCCTTAGAAATAAATTATATCTTATGAGGATGAGTGATGGTAGTTCAGTAACTGAGCATTTGAATGCATTTGATACCATAATAAGCCAATTATCATTTGTAGATAATAAAATAACTGAGGAGGAAAAATGTATTAGCCTATTATGTTATTTTCCAGACTCCTGGGATAGCTTAGTCATGGATATAGGGATTAACTCAACCACATTAGTGCTAGAATACATGGTTGTGTCTATAACGTTAGAAGAAATGAGAAGGAAGAACATGGAATGATCGACTAAAGATTGTTTAATGGTAAGAGATCTACCAATTGACAGAGATAAAGACAATTTATCCAATAGAAAGTATAAATCAAAGGGTAGATCTAAATCCCCTGTTCAGTCGATGAGAAGATGTTGAAAATAAGGTAAATCTAGGCATTACAAAAGGGACGACAAGTCAAAGGTAATGGAAGCTAGTACAAGATTCGATGAGAAGCGGTCAACTGAGAGAAAGACTACTCCAAATAAAGGAGGAGATGTGTATCTGGCATCGACCAGAATGCATTTAGATCAAAATGTTTGGTTGATCAAATCAGGAGCATCATTTCATATGAAACCACATAAAGAATGGTTATGTGAATATGAACGATATGAAGGGGGAGATGTGTTCTTGTGGGATGACTCGATAGACAAAATTGTTGGACAGGGAAGAGTTCGACTGATACTGCAGGATGGGAGGAGTAGAACCCTTCCAAGTGTGCTACATATTCCAAGTTTGGAAAGAAACTTGATATATGTCAGCAAGATGAGTGATTCAGGAGTGCATACTCTATTTCAGAAGGATACATGCATAATGGTCAGAGGTGCTATGTTATTAATGAAAGGAGTTTGAATTGGAACCCTATACAAGTTGTTAGGGAATTTTGACTTGAATGGATGTAATAGCATCTTTTTTTCCTAAAGTAGACTCGACTTTGACTTGAATTGATTCATCTCAGGCTGAGTCAATTCAAACCGACTAAAACATTCTTCGTCAAGTGGACCCGACCATGATATGGCATGAGAGGATGTGACACATAGGAGAAAAAGGACTTCGATCTGTGCATAACAAAGGTATGGTCGAATATTTTCCTAAATGTAATTTAGAATTCAATTTTTGTGAACATTGTATATATGGGAAAAAAATCAGGTTAGGTTCCCATCTGGAGAAACAAGGGAAAAGGTGATTCTAGAATTGGTTCATAGTGATGTGTTTGGCCTTGTAATAGTGCCTTCACTTGGTAGATCCCTATATTATGTATCTTTCATAGGTGATTTTTATAGGAAGACATGGATATATTTTCTAAGGAAGAAATCTTAGGTTTTTGAGAAATTCAAAGAGTTTAAATCTCTTGTAGAAAACCAAAAAGATAAGAAGATTAAGGTGTTGAGAGCTAAAAATGGTGGTGAATGTTTGGAAAGGATTTTGAGTAGTTATGCAAGTAGTGTGGCATAGCACACCAAAATACCACACCATATACCCCACAACAAAATGGACTTTCCAAAATAATGAACAAAACATTGATGGACAAGGCAAGGAGCATGCTAAATGGTGTTGGGTTCACACAAGAATTTTGGGAAGAGGCAGTCAACACTGCAAAATATTTGTTGAATATGTCTCATTTAGTCAACATGACTCCACATGAGGTATGGTTTGGTAAGAATCCTTCTCTTTCACATCTCAAAGTATTTGTATGTGATGCATTTGTGCATATTCCCAAGGAAAAGAGGAGCAAGCTGGACACAAAGGAATTGAAGTGTATTTTCATTGGATACAAAGAAGGAATGAAATGATACAAGCTCTCAGATCCTATATCAAGGAGAACGATGTACAATTGAGATGTGGTATTTAGAGAAGTCAGAAGGAAATCCGAGTCTAAATTGGTTCAAACATAGGAAAATCTAGAGAAGGTGAAGTTTAAACTTAGGAACGAAGAAGAATATGATTCATATGACTTGACTGAATTAGATGAAGAAGTGGAAAAACCAACCCCATTTGTAAGGAGGTCTGAGCGAGTAAGAAAACTAGTTGAGAGGCACATGTCTCCTGACTTCCATTCCGCATTTGTGTTAACTTCCACTGACGAGGAGCCCAAGTCGGTCAGGAAGGCAATTGACTTAGAAAAGGGTAGAATTTGGAAGGACACCATGGTCGAAGAAATGGAATCCTTGCACAAGAATGAGATGTGGGATTTAGTCAAATTACCTAGTGGACGAAATCTCGTCAGTAGCAAGTGGGTATTTAAGAAGAAGATTAATGCAATGGGTCAAGTCAAGATATTCAAAGCTTGAATGGTAGAAAAAGTATATTCACAATTCGAAGGAGTTGAATTCATTGAGATATTTTCCCCTATTTCAAAATTAACTTCCATTACAGTACTAATGTTTCTGGCTACAACATTTGATCTTGAAATAGAGAAAATGGATGTTAAGACAACATTCCTACAAGGGGACCTGTAAGAAGAAATCTACTTGAAACAACCTAAAGGATTTATAGTAAAGGGAAAGAAAGAGAAAGTGTGCAAATTGAAAATATCCCTTTATGGTCTAAAGAAATTACCAAGGATGTGGTACCAAAATTTTGACACATACATCCTTAGTTTGGGATTTGTTGGAAGAAAATTTGACCATTGCATATATTCTAAGGAATAAGGTGGGTGTTTCATATATGTAGCATTATATGTCGATGACATGTTGTTGATAAGAAACAACATCAACACAATAAAGGAGGTGAAGAAGCAACTATCCTCCAAGTTTGACATGAAGGATCTTGGTACATCAAACTTCATTTTGGGAATGGAGATCAAGAGAGATCGAGCAACTAGAAATCTTTGGTTGAATTAGAAGAAGTATATTGAAATGGTTTTGAAATGTTTCAACATGAAATATTGCAAACCTGTTAAGGTGCCAATTCCTGTGGGAGCAAGGCTAACCGTTGAACATTGTCCAAAGACACAAGAAGAAATAGAGGACATGACACATGTTCTCTATGAAAGTTTTGTTGGTAGTGTAATGTATGTTATGGTCTGCACTTGACCATACATTTCCCATGCTGTGAGGGTGTTGAGAATATAAACATAGGTACCTGGAAAATATCATTGGACAACTGTCAAGAGGGTATTCGAGTATTTTTGTGGCATAAAATATTATGCTATATGATACTGAGGGAAAATTGGAGTTGACATCAAAATATATGTACATGGATTTGTCGGCGTCGAATGGGTTGGAGATCTGAATCAACGAAGGTCGATCAGTGGATATGTGTTCAAGATGTTCGATGTAGCAATAAATGGATGAGTAAGTGACAAGCGGTCATAGCCTTGTCAACAACAAAAGTTGAATACATGGCAACCACTCATGGAATCAAAGAATCAGTATGGTTGCAACGACTATGTTTAGGGACCACGTTTGAGTAGAAAGCTATGAAGATAAATTGCGGCTGTCAAAGTACAATATTTTTGGCAAAGAACCCAACTTATCATTCCAAGACTAAGAATATTGATGTACAATACCATTTCATAAGAGACATGGTGGAAAGAAACAAGGTATTGTTGGAGAAAGTAGACATGTTGGAAAACATAGCAAACTCCTTAACTAAGTCTGTGAGTTCTTTGAAGTTCTCTTGGTGTAGAGAGGCAATGGACATTGCTGCCCTAAGTCTATGAACAAAAGTTTAGGTTCTCCTGTTTCAGCAAAGAAGACAACAAGTGGGAGAATTTTGGGTTGTTATATTATTTGTAGTGGAAGTCAAGTCAAGGTGGATCGATTAGAAGATAAGACAACTAGGAAATTCAAAGTCAAAAGTGATCGACAACAAGTCGAGAGGTCACCCAACAAGAGGTCGATAGGAGTTCGGGTAGCCTACTTGTTGGGTTGTTATATTATTTGCAGTGAAAGTCTGGTAGAGGTGGATCGACTGACAGTCGAAGTCGAGGTGGATCGACAGCAGGTCGAGGGTCGAGGTAGATCGATAGAAAGTTGAAGGTCAAGGTTAGTCGACCGAGTAAAGTCGAAGTCGTAGGTCAAGGCGGTTTGACATGGTAAAGGCATCAACACCAAGCAGAAGAGGTCAACCGACAAGAGGTTGACAGGCAGGAGTGTGGCGACCAACTGAAGAATGAATGAAGGTTGATTGGTAGTCGACTAGTAATTCCACGATTCATGGGATTTGTAGCCAATGATCTGCATGGATCTGTAACCATTTTTGGGCACCATGTATTTAGGGTTTTTCATGCTGTAAATTATATAAAGATGTGTGTTGTAAGGCCGTAAAGGCCAATCTTGAATATTTAGATGATGAATGGATAATTGCTAAGAGTCTGTAATTTAGACGTTGTTGGTCATGCAGATGTAATCCAAATTGGGTACAGGGTTTTTCTCGCATAGGCAAGAGGGTATGATGACATTTGTGTCTTAGGTGTGGACCAAGGTTAGACATGTAACCTTTTATTCATATTGAATAATACAATAAGAGAGAATAATGCTTAAGGAATGATGGTTTTCCCGGTTTGGGTGTCGAGGGTAAAATATCTGTGTACTGTGTGATTGCTTTGTCATTTACATTCTTGATTAAATTTTTCTTCTCTTCTACTAGGTTTAGTGTGGAAGTGTATCTCATTTCTTGACAAGTGGTATCAGAGCAAAGTTAATCTCTAACAAGTGGTATCAGATTTGTGTTAAGCTTTGATGGTTGTATCAGATCTTTATTTACCAATATTTAATATGAGAGATAAACCCTAGGTACAATAAGAGTTGTAAGTCATAAATTGTGTTAAATATCATGGTAAATAATGGCGAGCAGTTGAAGAATAGAGATGGAAAAATTCAGTGGACAAAATTTTGAGCTTTGGAAGATTAAAATGGAATATCTTCTTGTAGATCAAGAACAATGGACAACAGTCTGTCCAGGTACCCAACTAACAGGCATGCCACCTAAAGAATGGGAGAAACTTGAAAGAAGAGAAAGAAGCACGATTCAGATTTGTCTTGCATATTTGGTACTACTGAATGTCTCAAGTGAAGATTCAACCAAGAAATTGTGGGACAAGTTGGGAAGCTTATACCAATTGAAATATCTGTTAAATAAGTTGTTTCTTAGAAAGAAATTGTATCTTCTAAGAACGAGCGATGGCAGTTCGGTGACTGAGCATTTAAATGCATCCAATACCATTTTAATCCAGTCATCGTCTGTGGATATTAAAATCACCGAGGAGAAGAAGTTTATAAGCCTATTATATTCTTTTCCAGACTCTTGTGATAACTTAGTCATGGCTATAAGGAGTAATACAACCACACTAGCGCTAGAAGACATGGTTGATTCTCTATTTTTATAAGAAATGAGAAGAAAGAACATGGAAGGATAGATCAAAGATTCTTTAGTGGTGAGAGGTTGACCGATTGAAAGAGATAAAGGAAAATTCTCTGGTAGAAAGTCTAAGTTGAAGGGTAGATCTAAATCCCCAGTTTAGTTGACACGAAGATGTTGGAAATGTGGTAAAGTTGGTCATTAAAAAAAGGATTGTAATTCAAGGGCGATGGAAGTCAGTATGAGATTTGACAAGAAGCAGACGACTGAGAGAAAGACAACCCCAAATAAGGGAGGGGATGTGTACCTACCATCGACCAGTACAAAGTCAGATCAAGGTGTTTGGTTGCTTGACTCAGGAGCATCCTATCATATGACACCACATAGAGAATGGTTCTATGAGTATGAAAAATATAATGGAGGTGATGTGTTCTTGAGGGACGAATCGACAAAAAAAATTATCAAATGAGGGAGAGTTCGACTGATACTGCAAGATGGGAGGAAAAGAAGCCTTCCAGGTGTGCTACACATTCTGGTTTTGGAAAGAAACCTGATATCTATCAGTAAGCTGAGTGATGTTGGAGTGCACACTCTATTTCAAAAGGATTCATGCAAGATGGTTAGAGGTGCGATGGTCTTAATGAAAGGAGTTCGAATTGAAACCCTATACAAGCTATTAGGGAATATTGACTTGACTGGATGCAACAACATCATTTCTCCTGAAGTCAACTCGACTTCGACTCAACTTGACCAGAACCAGGCTGAGTTGGTGCAAACCGACTCGACAAGACATGACAAAATTGACCCGACCATGCTATGGCATGAAAGGATGGGACACATTAGAGAAAAAATACTTCGAGCTATGCATAGTAAAGGTATGGTAAAAGGTTTTCCTAAATGTGGTTTAGAAGTTGAATTTTCTAAACATTGCATATATGGAAAACAAAGTTAGGTGAGGTTCCCATTTGGTGCGACAAGGGAAAATGGGATTATAGAATTGGTGCATAGTGATGTGGTTTTCCCTATTACAATACCTTCACTTGGTGGATCCCTGTATTATGTCTCCTTCATAGATGATTTTTCCAGGAAGACATGGATATATTTCTTGAGGAATAAATCACGGGTTTTCGAGAAATTTAAAGAGTTTAAAGCTCTTGTATAAAACCAGATAGATAAGAAGATTAAGGTGTTGAGAAATGATAATGGTGGTGAATTCTATGGAAAAGAATTTGATCAGTTATGTAAGAAGTGTGGCATAGAACGCAAAAATACCACACCATATACCCCATACAAAAATGGAGTTTCTGAGAGAATGAGAGGAACGTTGATGGACAAGGCAAGGAGCATGCTCAGTGGTGTTGGGATCACACAAGAATGTTTGGGGGAGGCAATCAACACTACAAGATATCTAGTGAATATGTCTCCTTTGTCGGAGCTAGTCGACACGAATCCACATGAGGTATGGTCGGGTAAGAAGCCTTCATTTTCACATCTCAAAGTATTTGGATGTGATGCACTTGTGCATGTTCCCAAGGAAAAGAGGAGCAAGTTGTACAAGAAGGAAGTCAAATGTATTTTCATCGAGTACAAAAAATGAATGAAAGGATATAAGCTTTGGAATTCTGCATCAAGGATAACAATGTACACTTGATATGTGGTCTTCAGAGAAGTCATAGGTAAGTCGGGGCCAGAAGAAATTGTTCATATTAAGAATAATCCTAAGACGGTGCAGTTTGAACTGAGGAACGAAGAAGATGATTCAGATTAGTCGACTGAATCAGAGGAAGTGGTGGAACAACATACTTCAGTAGTAAGGAGGTCAGAAAGAGTAAGAAAACTAGTTGATAGGTATAGTCCACCCGAATTATGTTCCACATTCATGTTAACTTCCATCAATGATGAGCCCAAGTTAGTTGGTGAGGCAATCGACTCGGCAGAGGGTAAACTCTAAAAGGACTCCATGGTCGAAGAGATGGAATCTTTGCACAAGAATGAGACATGGGATTTAGTCAAGTTACCTAGTGGAAGAAATCCCATCGGTAGAAAATGGGTATTCAAGAAGAAGATGAATTCCGCAGGATAGGTCGAGAAGTTCAAAGCTTGACTAGTAGCGAAAGGATATTCCCAAGTCAAGGGAGTTGACTTCGGTGAGATTTTTTCCCCTGTTGCAAAATTAACTTCCATTATAGTACTAATGTCTATGGCTGTAACATTTTATATAGAAATAGAATAGATGGATGTGAAGACAACGTTCCTACATGGGGACCTAGAAGACAAAATCTAAATGAAACAACCTGAAGGATTTTTAGTAAAGGGAAAAAATGATTTGGTTTGCAAACTCAAAAGATCCCTTTATGGTCTAAAGCAATCACCAAGGATGTGGTCCAAGAAGTTTGACACATACATCCCTAGTTTGTGAATTGTAAGAAGCAAAGTTGATCACTGTATATATTCTAAGGAAGAAGATTGGAAACAACATGGACGTAATAAAGGAGGTGAAGAAGCATATATCCTCCAATTTCGACATGAAGGATCTCGATGCATCTAACTTCATTCTGGGAATGGATATTAAGAGAGATCGACCCACTAGAAATCTCTAGTTAAATCAGACGAAGTATATTGAAATAGTTCTAAATCATTTCAACATGTAGGATTGCAAACTAGTGAAGGTGCCAATTCCTGTGGGAGCAAGGCTAACTGTTGAACAGTGTACAAAGACACAGGAAGAAATAGAGGACATGGAACGTGTTCCCTATGCAAGTGTTATTGGTAGTCTAATGTATGCAATGGTATGCACTTGACCAGATATTTCCCATGCAGTGGGAATGTTGAGAAGATACATGTCGACACCTAGAAAGGAGCACATGACAGTTGTCAAGAGAGTATTCAATTATCTGTGTGGCATGAAGGACTATGGTATATGCTACCAAGGAAAACCTAGAGGTGACAATGATAAATTAATTGTACATGTATTTGTCGACGTCGATTGGGCTGGAGATCTAGATCAACATAGGTTGACCAACGGATATGTATTCAAGATGTTCGGTGGAGAAATAAGTTGGATGCATAAGCGACAGGTGGTAGTAGTCTTGTCAACAACCTAAGATGAATACATGGAAACCACTCATGGAAGCAAAGAAGCAGTATGGTTTCAAAGACTGTGCTCAGGAATCAAGTTTGAGAAGAGAGTTGTGAATATAATTTGGGACAGTCAAAGCACAATATTTCTAGCAAAGAACCCTGCTTATCATTCGAAGACTAAGCACATCAATTTACAATACCATTTCATGAGAGACATGGTGGAAAGTAACAAGTTGATACTCGAGAAAGTAGAAATGTTGGAAAACATAACAAACTCATTGACCAAGTCTGTGAGTGTTGTGAAGTTCTCTTGGTGCAGAGAGGAAATGTGCATTGGAGCCCTAGGTCTGTGAATGAAAGTTCAAGAATATCTCGGTTTCATAAAAGAAGAAAACAAGTGGGAGAATGTCGGGTTCTTATATTATTTGCAGTGAAATTCTAGTTGAGGTGAATTCACTGACATTCAAAGTCGAGGTGGATCGACAATAGGTTGAGGGTCGAGGTTATTCAACAACAAGTTGAAGGTCGAGGTTAGTCGACCAGGTAAATTTGAAGTCGAAGTTCGAGGCAGTTCGACATGGTAAAGGAATCGACAACAAGTTGAATAGGTCAACCTATAAGAGGTCAATAGGTGGGCATGCGGCGACCAACTGAAGACCGAATGAAGGTCTACTTGTAGTCGACTGGTAATCCAACTTGGACTCGACTGTAACAGAATTTCGAGATTCATGAGATTTGTAGCCAATGCTATGCATGGCTATGTAACCATTTTTTAGTGCCATTTATTTAGGGTTTTTCCTATTGTAAATCCTATAAAGTGGCATGTTGTAAGGCTATAAAGTCTAATATTGAATCTTTAGATGATGAATGGATAATCGCCAAGAGTCTGTAATTTAGAGGTTGTTGGTCATGTAGATGTAAGATAGATTGGCTACAGGGTTATTATTGCACAGGAAAGAGGGTATGATTTTGATTGTGTCTTAGGTGTGGACCAAGGTTAGACATGTAACCTTTTATTCAAATTGAATAAGACAACAAGAGAGAAGAATGCTCAAGGAATTCTAGTTTTCCCGGTTTGGGTTTCTATGGTAAAATCTTTGTGTAGTATGTGATTGCTTTGTCATTTATGTTCTTTATTAAATTATTATTCTCTTCTGCTAGGATAAGTGTGGAAGTGTATCTCATTTCCTGACACTACTGGTAATCCGACTAGTAGTCGATTGTAACAGAATCCCAAGATTTACGAGATTTGTAGCCAATGATATGCATGGATATGTAACCATTTTTTAGCACCTTTCTTTAGGGTTTTTCCTACTATAAAGCCTATAAGTAATGTGTGATGTAATACTATAGACGTTAATCTTTATATCAATATGATAGAGGTTTTTGTTCATGTAGATGTAAACTGAATTGGATACAGGTTTGTCCTTGTGTAAGGCAGGATGGTATGATGTCGATTATATGTTAGGTGTAGACCAAGGTTAGGAATGTAACCTTTTATTTTGAATGAATAAGAAAACAAGAGAGCAATATTCTCAAGGATTGTTGTTTTTCCCGTTTGGGTTTCCAGGGTAAAATGTCTATGTATTGTGTGTTTTCTTTGTCATTTGTTTTTTAGCTTAAATCTGTCCTCCTCTCTTCTATTAGGTTTAGTGTTGAAGTATATTTTCCTAACAGATAAGTGTATCAGTTTATTGTTCTCTTTACCAAACTTATGGGATAGTCTGGTTGTGGCCATAGGTATTAATGAAACTGCTTTAAGTTTCGATGATGTGGTCTCATCTTCATTGTCGAAGGAGATGAGGTGAAAATGTTAGAAAAGAAGATCGTAGAGCAATAAAATAAAACAGATGCGGAAATAAAACATAGAAGATACACAATACAATAGAGACACAGATATACATGGTTCACCCAATATGGGATATGTCCACGGAGAAATTAACAGTCCTTTATTTTATTATCTAGCAAACTGAAGGGATGCAACCTACAACACATCTATTGTAACTTCCTCTTCACTCTCTCACAATATCCTCTCTCAGTCACAATACAGTTTCACAAAAACTACTACACTTATCCAATACAATTCCCTCATACATAAAAGAGGGTTTCCTTCTAGGGAAAAAAACCCTAACCTAACATTTGTCATTATATCTGCAACCTGATGATGAATGGTTCATATTGACAACAAAATAACAATATTTACAAGGAAATTTTCCCAAAAAATTATCTTCAGGGGTGTTTCCCCTGAACCCCCACCAGGGGCGGCTCCAATTATTTTCACCTCCCCCTTGGACCCCCTGGAGACAAATGTGGGGGGGAACCCTACACCGCCCCTAAGAAAATGGGATCCAAACACGACTGAAACAATACCTATGAATCAAGAAGATATTCAGGCTCCACAACCAACGAGAAAAACATGGAAAGCCAGAGAACAATTGCCTTATTTGCAAGAGGATGCTTCCAGGCAAGAAATATATCTAAGTATCATGGAGATGTGGAAAATATGGCCATTAAAAGAAACAATGTAGATCCAAAAGTGTTGAGAGAGGAAAGGGATATGATGACTCTCCTTCTATAGAATAAAAAACCTCCACAGATGAAGGAGGGGGTGTGTACTTGGTTGCTTCAAGGACACATGTAGATTGTGAAGCATGATTGGTTGACTTAGGTGCATCCTTTCATATCACTCCCCATAGGAAGTGGTGGTTCTACAAATATGAAAGGTATGATGGAGGTGAAGTTTTTATAGGAGATGACCCGACAACCAAAAAGGTAGGATGAGGAAAATTCAAGTTGAAACTCATGGATGGTAGGATTAGAAAACTCCTCGTTGTTCTACACATCCCAGGATTGGCCAAAAATTTGATTACAACAAGAAAAATGGACAATGCAGTTGTAAAAACAATGTTTGGAAAAGAAACCTACATGATGGTTCGAGGGACAATGGTGTTGCCGAAAGGAGTTTAGATTTGAACTCTATATAAGTTGTTGGGAAGCACTATTAGTGGCAGGTGCAAAAATTCCTTTGTTCCTAAGTTTGGAACTGAAGAAGAAAAAACTCCTACAGTCTCTCAAGAAAAGACTATGTTGTGGCATCATAGACTGGGGCATATTGTAGATAAGGGCCTTCGAGTACTACATGGTAAATGTATGGTTGAAAGTATGGCCAATTTCTCTCTAGATTTTGATTTATGTGAACATATTTTATATGGGAAGAAGAATAATGTAATATTATCCTCTAGTGCTATGAGAGCAAAGGGGATTTTACAGTTGGTTCATAGTGATGTGTTTGGACCTATGTTGTTTCCATCACTAGGTAAATCTATGTACCATGTCTCATTTATAGATGACTTCTTGAGGAATACATAGATTTATTTTCTCATGAAGAAATCTGAAGTCTTTGAAAAAATTAAAGAGTTTAAGGTGCTTGTGGATAATCAGACAAAGAAGAGAATTAAGGTGTTGAGGATGCACAATGGTGGAGAATTCTACAGAAATGAATTCGAGGAATTATGTAAGTAGTGCAATATAGAAAGGTAGAAGAATATGCCATAAACACCTCAACATAATGGATTTACAGAAAGGATGAATAGGACGTTGATGGAAAAAACAAGGAGCATTCTCAATGGTGTTGGGTTAGATCAGGAATTCTAGATAGAGGTAGTAGGAACTGCATGTTACCTAGTCAATCAATCACCCTCATCAACGCTAGATGACAAGACTCCACACAAGGTATGGACTGGTAAGGAACTCTCTCTTACACATCTTGGGTATTTGGATGCGATGCCTATGTTCATGTTCCAAAGGAGAATAGGAGTAAATTGGATAAAAAGGTTGAAAAGTGTATCTTTGTTGGCTATAAACATGGTTTAGAAGGTTATAAGCTTTGGAACCTAGAAACCAAGAAGGTAGTGTATATTCAAGATGTGGTATTTAGATAAATCAAATATGTTTTCATATGATAATTCCTACCAAGGAAGGAACCAGAGAAAATAGAGTTTGAATTGAAGGATACTGAAACAGTCTCTATAGAAGAAAAAGAAGAAGAAGAAGAAGAAGCCCATACTCTAGTATTGAGGATATCGGTTCGAGAAAGAAGGAAACCAAAAAGGTATACTCCACATGATTTCAATTCAAATATTTCTTTATTTATGACTGATGATGATCTTAGAACTGTTAGGGAGGCAGTGGATCCAGAGGATGACAAACTATGAAAAATGGCCATGGTGGAAGAAACGACAACATTGGACAAGAATGAGGCTTGTTGACTACTAGAAGAAATCTCATTGGTAGCAAATGAGTGTTTAAGAAGAGGTTGAATGCAACATGAAAAGTGGAGAAATAAAAAGATCTGTTAGTAGAAAAAGGTTATTCTCAGGCAAAGGGAATTGATTTTGGTGAAATATTTTCTCTCGTTGCCAAGATAACTTCTATTAGATTTATTTTATCTGTTGCTGCTACTTTTGATTTTGAATTAGAATATATGGATGTGAAGACAACATTCCCACATGGGGATCTGAAAGAAGAAATATACATGAAGCAACCAAAAGGATTTGCAGTGAAGAGAAAGAAAGAGCTAGTATGCAGATTGAAAAACTCCCTGTATGGGTTAAAGCAATCACCAAGGATGTGGTATCAAAAATTTGATACTTATATGTTGGGACTTTGCTTCAAAAGGAACAAAGATGATCACTGTGTGTATTTAAAATTAGTTGGTTATTATCTTATTTATTTGGTCTTATATGTGGATGGTATGTTGTTGAGAGGAAATGACAGGGAGATTATCCAAGATGTGAAAACTCAATTATCCTCTAAATTTGACATGAAGGATATTGGTGCTGCAAATTTCATTTTGGGCATGGAAATTAAAAGAGATTGGGAAAACATGAAACTCTGGTTAAATTAAAGGAAATATATCAAGACAATACTACAAAGGTATAATATGCAAGAATGCAAACTGGTCGGGGTTCCTATTCCTGTGGTTGCAAAGTTATCTACAGATTAGTGTCCTAAGACACAAGAAGAGGAAGAGGACATGTTATGTGTCCCATATGCTAGTGCAGTTGGAAATTTGATGTACGCAATGGTCTGTACCAGATCGTACATTGCACATGCAGTGGGAGTTTTGAGAAGGTATATGTCAAAGCTAGGGAAGGAACATTGGACATCAATATAGAGGGTTTTCAGGTATTTGTGTGGCACTACTAGTTATGTATTGTGATACCAAGGAAGACCAGGATTGTGTTGGGTAGGTGTTATATTCTTTTCATGTGTGTGGAGGGGTGCATTAGATTTTACGAATGTGTTTTTTTCAATTTTTAGTGGTTTTCTAAATTAATCACGGATTAAGGGATTAGGGTTTTGGTAGTTGCGGAATACCTAAAATATTGTATATATTGTATTTTAAATGGTGAAATTAATACAATGAAGAGTTGAGAGGTGCGACACTAAGGAACGTTATTTTTCTTCCGTTTAATGGTTTCCATTGTAAATATCTGTGTACTATGTGTATGAGCCATTGATTTTTTTTGTTTTTCTTAAGAATATGTATGCATTGCTTTACTTCATAGGTTTAAAACTTACATATGATATCAAAGCACATTTTTGGCTTCAAGGGGATGCCTTTGCTGTTGATGGTTTGGCTCAGTCTTGATATATCAAATTTATCTCGGGTTTGTGATAAACCTAGTTTTAGTGGGAGATTTGTAGTGGTGATTTGTGTGTCGAAAGAGAATGGCGAGCAGTTCCAGAATTGAGATTGAGAAGATCAACGGTAAAAACTTTGAGCTATGGAAAATCAAGATGGAGGACCTTCTTGTAGACAAAGAACAATGGATCATTGTGTATCATGGTACACAACCTATTGGTACACAACCTACTAGTACACAACCTACTAGTACACAAAATACCAGTACTCAATCTACTGGTATGTCAAAAGAAGAGTGGGAGAAGTTGGATAGAAGTGCAAGGAGTATGATTCGACTCTGCCTGGAAGATTTGGTGTTACTAAATGTGTTGGGAGACTCTACAGCCAAAGAACTATGGGAAAAGTTGGGGAATTTGTATCAGTAAAAGTCCATGGTAAATAAGTTGTTTCTTCAAAATAAGTTATATCATTTTAGGATGGAAGATGGAGATTTTGTGACAGAGCATCGAAATTCCTTCAATACTCTAGTAAGTCAACTTGTCATTGTTAATATTATTATTGTAGAAGAAGATAAGTGTATTACTTTGTTATGTTCTGTCAGACTCTTGGGATAATTTGGCTATAACAATTGGTAGTACCACTCAATCTACATTGAAGTATGAGGATGTAGTTTAAATCTTGTTATCGAAAGAGATGAGGCGAAAAATCATGGATAGTCATAGCACATATGCTTTATTTGTAAGAGGTCGTACCTAGGATAGGAATAAAATTAATTCTTTGGGGGGGATATCTAAATATAAAGGTAGATTTAAATCCACAGGAAAATATTTGAGGAAATGCTGGAAATGTGGTAAATCTAGGCATTATAAGAAATATTGTAGGTCTAAGAATGTTGATAAAGCAAAGGGATCTGATGATTCCTCTTCCACAGAGGTGAAAACCTCCATAGAAGAAGGAGGTGATGTTTACCTGGAAACTGTAGGTACACATGCATATCATGATGTATGGTTGATTGAATCAGGTGCATCATTTCAGATGACTCCTCACAGGAAGTGGTTCAATGAATATGAAAAGTATGATGGTGGTGATATCTTCCTAGGAGATGACTCGACAACCAAAATCATGGGATGTGGAAGGGTTAAGTTGTTGTTGAAAGATGGAAGGATTAGAACTATCTCTATATTTATGCACATTCTAGATCTAGCAAGGAGACTAATATTTGTAAGTAAGTTAGATGATGCATGTGTGCATACTTTATTGGGAAAGGGAACTTGAAAGATGGTCAAAGGAACAATGGTGTTGATGATGGGAGTTCGATGTGGAATTTTGTACAAGTTGTTGGGAAGAATTTATACTGGTGGGTGTAACATTTCTATTGTCCCTGAGTAGAGAGATAAAGAAGACATGATGTGTACTCTTCCTGGAAAGAAGACCATGCTATGCAATGAAAGACTAGAACATATTGGATAAAAGGGATTTCAAACACTACATGGTAAAGGTATGATTAAAGGTATGTCTAATTCCACCTTGGATTTTGATTTCGATGAACATTGCATATATGGTAAACAAAATGGAGTAAGATTCCCATCAGGTGCTACAAGAGAAAAGGAGGTCCTAGAGTTGATACACAATGATGTGTTTGGAGTTGTGCATGTTCCATCATTAGGTAAATATATGTATTATGTTTCATTCATAGATGATTTCTTAAGGAACACATGGATTATTTTTTTAGGAAGAAATCTGAGGTATTTGATAAATTTAAAGAGTTTAAGGATCTAGTAGAAAATTAGATAAAGAAGAAAAAAAAGGTATCGAGGACAGATAATGGTGGAGAATTCTATGGAAATGAATTCAAAGAATTATGTAAGAAGTGTGGTATAGTGAGGCAGGATACTACTCCATACACACTGTTATCCCCATTTTGTGGATAACTAAGGAGATTATGTCTTGAGGCCCTTAGGTTGCATATATGGAGTACCGAGAGACTACATGACCAGTAATATCCTTTTGCACAGATGGAGACCCTTCTCACTACCACAAAAGTCACAGAATTTTAGATGGAATCCACCACATTAGCTAGCTTCTGAAAGGTAGTAGGCCTTGCTCTATGAGTTACAAGTTAATATTATGGTGAGAATCATTTCAATATTTAAGGCATTTGAGTATGTTGTATCTTAGATTTCTCTAGATTTCATGATATATGCTTGGACATTATGCCTTTTTCCCTGCTTCACCTTGCTGGTTGACATTGTTCCCTAGAAAGTGGTCTTCCTTAGGGACGAGTTTTCTACTAGGAACTCCTTTGAAGATCCATCGTATCATTCCTGACCATACTTACCACTTTCCATCACTATTTCCACCCATTTCCTTATCTCTTGGGATTTTAGGGTGTATTGACCCAAGAAGGGGTTGTCCCTCATTCTATCAGAAGAAGGGGTTGAAGGCCCAGAGGGATTGATGTTGGGTAAAATATTAAATCCTATGTATGAAACTTCTAGATGCTTCACGCAAGGATCACCCAAGAAAGAAATGAAATGCTTATCTTCGAGAAAAGGGGGACCCACAATAAAATATGATTAAGAATGCTTAAAAGGTTAGTTGGAGGATAGGAGGTCTCATCACAAGTTGGCCTATCATGTCCATGAATATCTAGTGGTATGACATTACCACAATTTGGTCACCAAGCCAGGGTAATGGCTCTCAGTTGCATGGATGAGAGAAAGGGGGTCTCATCATGAGCCAACCTTCTCATTTCCACTAGGTGCTTGTGGGTGACATTTCCATTATCTGGACACCACGCTAGGGAAGTGGCCTTCAACCTTTACTTAAATTTAAGAAAGAATGAAAGAATGAAAAAATGATGGGCTTGGAAAAATTGCATTGTTGACAAAGGTGTTGGCAAATGTTTAACAGGTAGCATATGCTTGTCATTGATGGCAAGTACAACAGTGAAGATGGAATGAGTATAGGAAGAATGTAACAGAGGGGCATCAGAAGTAGTTTGGGAAGACGCTGCAGAGCAAGCTCGATAAGATCAGAAGAGATAGTGTAGAGGATGGTTGGCATGCTTTATAGGCAGTATGCGCTTGTCATTGATGGCAGGATCAGAGTGTGCATCGATGGAAAAACTGGAACAAAGTAAGCTCAGGAGGAATTAGCACAGAGTCGAATGCAATGCGTAGGTGCGCACCAGGGATGAGGTTAACTCATGGCTAAATCTCAAGGGAGATAGCGTACTTAGGATCACAGGCGGATCAAAGGTCGAGGCCTTTGACACTTAGAAATTCTTCCAAGTAAGGAGGATGTGTAAGCTCGGAGAAGAAGCGTCAGTGGTCGTTGGATCCCATCCTAAATTCCCGATGACCGTCAGATCTCAATTTAGACAAGAGGAGCACGCAGATATGGAGGATAGATCTCGGGCGTTAGATCCGAGCACAGGGTCCGACCACCGTTGGATCTAGGAGAACCTGCATGCTCTTTAAAGTGCAAGAAGTACAGGTCTCACAAAATCCTGAAAGAAGGAGGACCATCCTTCTTCAAGCAGGACATGTGGACACAGATCAACATTTCGCTGACTGGAGAGTCAAAGGAATGGGGTTCCCTAACCCCTCGAAATCACAAAATGTGAAATCACGACTTAACCACAACCGTCAGATCAAGATGTGATCTACACCGTTGATCCAACTCCATTTCGGAGTTTCACGAATCGAGAGTTGAAAATGTCAAAGAATAATAACCACAGGAATCCTGAAATTGTGATATGAGATATTGCGATTTAATCACAACCATCAGATCAAGATGTGATCTGGACCATCGATCCGACTCATGTCAGCAAACCACGTCAGCTAGGAACACGTGGCATAACCAAGTAACGACAAGTGTCAGACTGATTCGACATTTCAAGCACATGTAAGTCACGAATCAGGGTGACACGTGGCACGTATTCGACATGTGTGATGTCAGCAGGTTTACACCACTTTGCAGTTTCAGAAAACGAGAGATGGAGATGTCAAGAAACTGTCAGCATCAGGAGTCTCGAAATGTCGAATTGTGAAACGCCGAAATCCCATCAACCGTCCATCTCTGGGGGTTATGTGGACCATTGATCCAACTCTGTTTTGAATTTTCGTGGATCGGGAGTTGGAAGCATCAAGAACATTCACCACAGGAATGTCGAAATCGTGATATACAAAATCACGAAATGATCTGAACCATCAGATCAAGTGTTGATCGGGACCGTTGATCCCACGCCATTTCGGGGTTTCGGGGATCACGACTTGGAGAGTCGAGATGCCTCATCTCCAGAATCATGAAATGAAAAATCGTGAAATCACCGTATGAATAAGGCCATGGTCACAGCCCTTGGTCACATCAGCAATAGATGGAGGAAAGAGCTAGAGAAACCAAGCTTCGTTTCGAGGATCACGACTGGGAATGTCGAGATGCATGGTCACACGAATGCCGAATTGCCGAATTCCAAAATGACGAAAGGAATGCAAGATCCCATGGAATCAATCCAACGGTGCAGGTGAATTTGAACAAAGATCGGAGGGCTACTGTAGCACGATACAATGTAACTGCCAGAAACCACTGATGGTTTCTACCAAAGGACTCGAAGACACTTCAAGATGACTGAAAGAGGAGGTGAAGAGTCTCTGGGAATCTTCAAGAGGGATGAAGATGTTTGTGGAGGTGAATGATAGCTGATGAGCATTGAGGCCTGTTACTGAAACAGAGAAGGTGAGCTCGGCTGTCACAATAAAGATGAAGAGTCTCAAACTGCCATAGAGGCTGAGGAATCTCAGTATAACATACAGTGATGCTAGACGTGCAGGGAGAACCACCAGAGAAGCTGAAGAGTCACGATGATGATCATACAGAGCACTCGAGTTGTGGAGGAATTTGGCGCGAAGTGAGCATGCTGAAGCATTGTGAATATTGCATGCACAAAGACAACAGAGACTATAAGAAGGTGAATCAAAGAAGGAATTAGGTTGTTGTCATGGGGAGGATTCAAGGGTGAGCAAGGAGGCAGAGCGCAGGAGAAGAGATGCACGCTAAAGGAAGCTTGCATCAAAGGGATATGGTGTAGAGAGTATAAAAGGAAAAAGAACAAAAAGTGCAAGAGGCGTGCAAAAGACACTGATGCAGACAGGACAGAGCAGCGTAACATAACAACAACAGGGTTGGTAAGCCATTGAACAATTTTATATCGTTGTAGTAAGTTTCAGTAACAAAGAATTTATTATTCAGGGTGGTTGGGAGGTGCTAGGGAGGACTGGTGTCCTCAAAGGTTCAAGTGGGCGCTTGAACACAGGGAG
>SNQJ01S0093835.1:17468-28372 GCA_010110895.2 Picea sitchensis | reverse complement strand
TAAGTTCATGTGACATTATACACAAACTAGAAAGAAACAGGCCACGCGTGTCATATTGATGAGAATAACGACAGCAGTACTTACAGTCATAGATGCGAATGCGGCAGCTTCGTCAAGTCCTCTTCGTCTAACCCTTGCCTAAAATATCCACAACCTGGACAACAACAACTTCACTGATCACTCTCCTTTGGCTGACTGTGTATTTTCTCCAAGATCATAAGTTTCATGCTAGCAGTTCTTCCCCCTTTCCACCATCATAGAGTCTTCTTATATAGGTTAGGAGGAGCTTAACCTTTTGAGTTATCTTTAGAACAAATCGGGAACTTCCTCCTCAGATCAGGGATCTCTTGATGAAACCAAGAATTCGAATACAACTACCTCCTAATCTCGAAAGATCCTCCCCTTATTCTCCTCAATGGGCCAACTACTTCCCCAGATTAGGTAACGCTCCCTTAGAAGGGGCATCAGAGCACTGTAGTGCTCCCTGGTAAGCTATGGAGGGGTTCCAACGCTCTCAATATGAGTAGCGCTCCTTCAGAGCGGGCAGGGGAGTGTTATAACGCTCCCTGAAGCATTGTAGGGGAGCGCCAGCACTCCTAGAGCTGATATAGAGGAGCGCTCCCCCTCAGAACCTCTGTTTCAGAGCTCTCTTCAGGTGTCAAGAGTTATTTGACTTCAGTAAACCAGTTCTTCTTCTTCAAATCAAGCACATGAGATGTTTTAAGTGTCTGCTTAGTGTCGTTGGCATGGCAGTATGCTTGAACATCATTTGCGACACTTGCGACCAACTTGCGACACTTGCGAAAGTTGTAAGGAAGATGCGACACTTACGACAATTGAGAGGAACATGCGACACTTATCCAACTGAGTAATTTTGATGTGTAACATGTATCTCTATGCACTCCTTGCATTCGTCCTCTTTGAGAATCTTCCCACACTTAACCGAATTTATCGCCTGACGCACACCTTGTGTGGATCCTTATTGAACCTTACTCTCCTTAGAGGAACAGTGCACTCCTTTCACTGGTTCTTCCAAAAGTTCATGTTATCTCTCCTGAGATTCTAATTCAAACTTGACTCTTCATGTGCACACCTTGTGGGAACTGTGCACTCCTTGCACCAAATCTATTAGAAGATAAACAATTGAAGCTTATAAAAACATAAAATATTCCTACTCTTAACCATAAAAATAATGTTCATATATGAAAGACATATAAACAGAAATAATGCAAGAAATATCACATGCATTCAGTGAATTCAATAACAGAGAACACCATGCGTTTGCAACCAAACCTCTCTATTTTTATTTATTCATTAAAATTTGTACATGAGTTCATACAGCTCTCTGTAATTCACCATAAGCTTCACTAGATCTCTCAAATAATGATCAACAACCTCATTTGGGAAAACAATACATTCATTTATACAAGAAGATGATTCTTGAGCCTTCCTACCACCTACCTTAGTGTTATCCTATCAGAATTTAAGACACCTATCTGATAAGGCCTCATGACAATAAATGGCCATTACAATCAGATCTGAGCTAATGCTCAACATATGTACAATCTAATATGATAATTAAAGTGATTACAACATTGACAACCTTATATGATGTCTCTTTCCTTAAAACATTTAAAAGATTTAAATTATAAGGCTTTCAAAATATCAAAATGCACTCTCCTCGAGATCCAAGCTGATTTGAAACATGCACGTTGGTGATGCATTGTCTTCCACCTGGCCTCTGTAAGTGTTGATGGTGATGCTCCTACATCATACTCCTCTGGAAAAAAATTCATGGACTCATGTCCATGTTCTCCTATGTGGTTTTCCCATGCTTTTGAATATTAGCTTCATTCACCCAAATAACATCCTCTGGTGGGTGACCCTTCCACTTCACCAGGTACTCAAAATATTTTTTTTGCCTAGTCTTCTAGCCAATCCTTTGATCCATGATCCTCTCCATCTACGAATTTTCTATTGTAGGAAACCGTTTTTCCCACTGAATCTCCTTTTGATCATTTGATCCTCCTGGRTCGTCCATCTTGTGCGGGTACAAATATGCAACATTAAATATGGGTGATATTCCCACATCCTCTAGTAGTTGAATCTCATAAGTGTTAACATCAAATTTTCTTAGGATTTTGCATGGTCATATTTTCKTCATCTTCAGTTTATTATATGTTCCCCTTGAGAACCTTTCTTTTCTCAGATGTTCCAGAACTAGATATCCTACTTCAAATCAAACCTCTCTCCTCTTCGGATCAATTTGTCTCTTATATTTTTTACTTCTTTCCTGCAACTATTCATTTATTTGAGCATGAAGCTTATGCATCTCTGCAACAAATTCTTCTACTCCTACACTTCAGAATTCATTATGCTTCAAATCCCTTAGTTCTGAAACACCCTTTGGATGCATCCCATACACTATTTGGAATGGGATTTTCCTAGTGCTTATGTTTGGTGAATCATTATAAGCGAATTATGCCTAAGGTAGGATCTGATCCCACTAGTTATGATGTTCAATGACCAGACTTCTCAATAGATTTCCCAAACTTCGATTTACCACCTCAGTCTGTCCATCTCTCTCAGGGTGATATGTTGAACTGAAGAAAATATTTTTCCCCAACGTTTTCCATAGATTTTTCCAGAAGTGCCCCATGAATTTGGTATCTTGGTCTGAGATGATGCTCCTTATTAAGCCATGCAATCTCACAGCCTCCTTGAAAAATATTTTTTCTATGTGAGTGACATTATTGGTTTTCTGGCATGGTATGAAGTGAGCCATCTTCGAAAATCTATCAACCACAAAAAATATGGAATTTCTTCCCCTATGGGTTCTCAACAATCCCAACACAAAATCCTTGCTTATTGCATCCCACAACCTATCTGGAATAGGAAACAACTGACTATACATGAACCTCTTTACATCGGAACTCATACATGCTTATTTCCCTTGGCATACTAGTATAATATACATTTATCCATGAACCTCTATACATCGGAACTCATACAGGGACAATGGTATGAAGAACTCATCTACACATAAGTTTTATCATGGACAAAATGTCTAGCCAATCCTCCATTGTTTTTTTCCTTCAACAGGTTATCTCTCATTGAGAATTTCAGAATACATAGTTGGCTTCTCTTAAACAACAACCCATATTGAATTAGATACTCTATCCACTAGATTTTTTCCCTTAGTAAAGGGTTCTCACATGCTTCGTAAGCCTCTTTGAAATATGGGTCTTCACGACACATTTCCTTAAGGTGTTAAAAACCTAAGGTCTCCACTCAAAATTCCTGCATAATCAAACATCTCTTGCTCAAAGGATCAACAACTTTGTTAGTGCTACCACTAATGTGCTTAGTAACAAAAGTAAAATTCTGCATGAATTCTACCCATTTAACATGTCTTTGGTTCAACTTTTCCTATCTGGATATGAATTGTAAATCTTGATTATCATTGTACAAAAACAATTCTTTTGGAGCAAGGTAGTGCCTCAATTTTTTCATAGCTTGTATCACAACGTAAAAATCTTTATCATAATTTGAATACTTCCTCTTGGTGGCAGTCATATTCTCGCTGAAATAAGCAATAGATTGATTATCTTGGCTCAAGACTGTGCCAATAGCTACTCCACTGGAATCACACCTTACTTGGAATATTTTCCTGAAATATGGAACAACCAAAATCGTTTGTTCTGTTATCTTCTCCTTCAATAATCTGAAAATTTCCTCATCTTTTGTCATCCAATTAAAATACTTATGTTTTTTCTTTATGGTTTCCAGTATGGGTGTACAAATGCCACTGAAATTCCTGATAATTTTTCTATAAAAAMTTAACAATCCATGGAAGCTTCTCACCTCAAATATGCTTCTCGGAGGAGGCCATTMTTTGATTTCCCTCACCTTCTCTGGATCCATATTCAACTCATTTGAAGAGATCACAAAACCCAGATATATGAGTATTTTCCTCATTAAGGATTTTTTTTTTAATTTAACAGTAGCTTCTCCCGCTGCAACCTCCTCATCACTAATGTCAATTGCCTTAAGTTCTCTTCTTTAGTTTTACTGAAGACTAGAATATCATCCAAATATACAATAACAAATTTGCCCATGAGATATTTAAGTACTTCATTCATCAACCTCATGAATGTGCTTGGGGAATTTGTTAAGATGAATGGCATAACAAGCCACTCATACAACCCCTCATTGGTCTTGAATGTTATCTTCCATTTGTCCCCTCCTCTCATCCTTATCTGGTGATAACCACTCTTCAATTATATCTTGGAGAAACAATTTTCTCCACTCAAGAAATCCATCAAATCATACATTCTAGGTAACATAAATCTATACTTGATGGTGATATTATTTATGGCTCTAGAATATGTGCACATTCTCTAGCCTCCATCCTTCTTTGAACTCAACACAATTGAACCATGCATGGACTCAAACTCTCTCTAACAAAACCATTGTCCAACAACTCTTGGAATTTCCTTTTGACTTATTCATTCTCTTGAGGTGTCAACCTATATGCTACTTTGTTTGGAAAACTTGCTCTTGGAATAAGGGAAATGTGATGACTAATACTCCTAATGGGTGGAAATGAAAGAGATAATTCATCCACCACAATATTAGAAAAATTATCCAACAATTCTTGAATATCTATAGGTAGATCATCCACATAAATACTTGTAAGGATGACTCTGGGATTTCTCACCACAACAAACTACATCTCCTATTCCTTCTTGACTTCATTCAATATTTCCTTCCCACTCATGAGAAGTATGCTTGGTCTAGCTTCCTCTTTCACTTTCTTATTCTCCATTGGCAACAACATATGTGTATGACCATTCTTCTCAAGGGTGTAATTATTTTTTCTCCCATCATGTATGACATTTTTGTCAAATTTCCATGGTCTTTTGAATAGAACATGACAAACATCCATGGGTATTACATCACACAAAATTTCATCTTTATAATCTCCTATATTGAATTCAACATTGCACTGTCGAATTACCATGACTTGGTGTCCCTTCTGCAACCACAATACCTTGTATGGGTTTGGGTGTGTGGTTATCTCCAACTCCATATTTTCCACCATTTATCTGGACACTAAATTATCTATGCTTCCATGTTGATGATTACTTTGCATACCCTGTCTTTGTTCTTGCAAGTAGTCCTGAACAAATTGTTCCTCTGGTCTGGATTTTCCACCTCCTTCTCTGGCTTTAAGATATTTTTTCTCATCATGAGGGACTTCCCATCTTCAGTTGCTTCAGCCTCAACATTCCTCTTCTTTGCTTCGGAAATGTGAGTCTATCCTCCTTCTTTCTTCTTCCTCTTAGGACATTCCCAAGACATATGTCTTGTCTTTCCACCGGCTTAGCATTTCACCTCTACTCCTCTGCCTCTTCCTCTTCCTCTAGGAAAAGAGTTCCTTCCATCATAATGTCTCCCTCTGGATATTCCCCCTCTTTTTGTATGACTATGGGGATTTTTAGTCTTAGATTTGGGCTTCTAGGACTTTTCACGGACAATTTCCATACCTTCGTTTGGGCTTCTTCCTCTGTTTTTTTGGCTTTGCTTCCTATACAAGTTCTCCTCTTCTTTCAGTGAAACCTGGTAGGAATAGTCTACCATCCTCATTGTCGTCATATTGATTTCCTCCTAGATTTCATATCTTGGGCCATTAATGTACCTAGCAACTTTATCTTCATCACTCTCATGATTTCTTGCTCATATGTTTAGCCTATAAAACTCTTCAATGTATTCCTTCACTTCCAAACCCTTGTGTCTCAGGTTCTGCAATCTCCTAAATAGATTTATCTGATAGTCTTTGGGTATAAACTTGGCCTTCAACTTGGCTACCATCCTGTCCCAACTTTTAATTTTATGTTTAGCCTTGCTCCTTCTATCAGCATGTAGTTCATCCCACCACAATGATTCATGTCCTTTTAGCCTCATGACATCATGCTTCACCTTATTTTCATCCTCAATATATTCATAATCAAAGTACTTGTCTAGGGCTCTTATCCAATCCGGTAACTCTTCAACATACAAGTTTCCTTCTTACATTGGGATTTCCATTTTTTCTCTAGCTCCCATTCTTGCAATAGCTTTCAACAAGCATTCCCCTGCAACTTCTTCTCCTGCAACTCCCTCTACTTCCATCTCTTCACTCTCAGCTTTGTTGATGTCACCAACATCAAGGTGCTCTTCTCTACATTGTCTCTATGGCATCTAATCTTGCACAAAGTTGCCTCATTTCTTCTTCCATGGTTGGATTTGGTACATGTATGTCCTTGCATCTTCTTGATGGCATGCTTCCAAATTATTTTCACACGGACCTTAATTATGGCTCTGATACCACTTGATGCAAACCCCCTCCCTCTCTTGGAGCCTATTGACCTCTCGGTCTAAGGATCAATGATTTTGGGAGCTTAAAATAGCTCAGAGGCCCTTGCTAGGCATTCAGAATTAAAACCACAGTCCCACAAATCCTTACCTCAGTGGAAAATCCCCTCTTCAGGTGTTCCCATGCACGTGTTGCACCTACCAAGGGACCAGAGGATATGAACAAGGGTTGATTGATTATCCTACAAACAGACACGATGTTCCTCCTGAAAGTTGAAGTGGCGCAGTTCTGAACCAATACGGAGATCAATGGTTGGTAGGGCCAAACTAGCTAATGGTTGAGATTTTATTCAGAGATGTGGGCTTCAGAAGTTATGGAGGCTCCACTTTCAGTAACTCCTGGAGCATTAACCTTGCAAAATTGTGGAGGTCCAAATCTATAGCCACTATGTGATGTCAAATGGGAGGCTCATATCTGGCTTTTAAATTCAGGAGTTTGGGTGGTCTCGTGCACTACAACTCTTCATTACCTATGAATGTCAAAGTAACAGAGTCTTCCAACACTCGCAACGTAACCCCCTTTAGATATATGGCTAGGATGTGTCCCAACATTTGGGACTTCGTCGGTCTCTTCTCCTGGTGATATTCAATGCCTTTCCTCCATAGTGTAGGTACTTTGGACCTCTGGATATTCATCCACATACCCCTCCCTTTTGATCGACGGTATGGATCAGCTCCAGACTTCAGGGTTGCGGAAAGACCGACCTTCACTCCTCATTGTTCTCCCCGCCCCCTGGTCTTCCAGATCTCAGGATCTCCTGACACACGTCCTTTGGGATGGACGGCTGTGATTTACTCCTCTCTTTGGAACTTTGGTTTTCTTGATTTTTCTATTCTCCCAATCCTTCGAACCAACAAAATTTTGAAGGAGTCTGAGGGCTATCCCTCATGAAACTCTACAATATCTAATGATTGTCACACCCCTGATGAGACCCCGAATAGATCTCATCCGTTTATTTTTTCCTTTCGGCTACTTCTCCTGTGTGTAAATATTTCGCATTCCCCCTGAACTTAGAATTGAGCTGAAATCATAGGGATAAACCCCGTGCTACTCCACCAAATCCAATGGTGGTGAATTCTCTTGGATCCTCCCAAACGGATCTCAACCCTTAAACTTTCAAAAGGTAAAACTCTTTCCCTTTCAAGGGATTATGATTTCTAGCCTTCCTAAGATTTACCTCATGAGATAAATATGATCTACGACTCCCTCTTGCACCCTCCGCTTGTAAATTAAAGCTTTTCACTTAGAAATTTTTGAATTCCCCTCTATGAAACTCTCATTTTCACTATCTCTCATGAGCTTGGTTCCTTCGAGTTTTATGGACCTCAGGTGCACTCCTTGTGTCTCTGGAACTTTTGAAAGATCTTGGACTTAGATATTTTCTCGAAATTCTCTCTACGCACTCCTTGCATTCGTCCTCTCTAAGATTCTTCCCACACTTAACCAAATTTCTTTCCTGACACACACCTTGCATGGGTCCTTCATGAAACATTCTCTCCTCAGAGAAATAGTGCATTCCTTTCACTACTTCTTCCAAAACTTCATGTTATCTCTCCCAATCTTCTAAGTGAAACTCAACTCTTCCTTCCCGCACCTTACGAGCATTGTTCACTCCTTGCACCAAAGCTCTTAGAAGAGAAATAATTGAAGCTTATAGAAACATCAAATATTCCTACTCTTAACTATAAAAATCATTTCCATACATGAAATACATATAAAAAGAAATAATGAAAGAAATATCACATGCATTCAGTGAATTCAATAACAAAGAACACCGTGTATTTGGAACCAAGCCTCTCTATTTGTATTCCTTTAGTAAAATATGTACATGATTTCATACAACTCTCTATAATTCACCATAAGCTTCACTAGATCTCTCAAATAATGATCATAAGCCTCATTTGGGAATAAAATACATTCATTTATACAAGAAGAGGCTTCTCGAGCCTCCCTATCGACTACCTTAGTGCTATCCTATCAGAATTTAAGACACATATCTACTAAGGCCTCATGAAAATAAATGGCCTTTACAATCATATCTGAGCTAATGCACAACATATGTACAATATAATATGATAATTAAAGTGATTACAACATCGATGACCTTATGTGAAGTCTCTTCCCTCAAAACATTTAAAATCTTTGAATTATAAGGCTTTAAAAATATCAAAATGTGCTCTCCTTGGGATCAAAGCTAATTTGAAATTTGCGCACTAGTACTGCGTTGTCTTCCACCTAGCCTCTTTAAGTGTTGATGGAGATGCTCCTGCATCAAGGTATATCATGGAATACCACAGTTCAATGGTCATAATGGCCAGAGCTATGAGATGTGGAGTATCAGGATGAAAATATTTTTACAAGAACATGGGTATGATGTTTGGAAATTAGTTGGGACAGGGTACACCACTACAAAGAAACATTTGAATACTATAGCCAATAAAGAATTGAAAATAAATAACAATATAGAAATGGATTTCATCTTGGAAGGATTACCTGATTCGATAAAACAGAAAGTGGGAAATGTTCATCGGTTAAAGAACTTTGGGATAAGCTACATAATCTTTGTTTTGAGGAATCTCCCATCACAGATCCAGAGAGTGATAAATAAAATGTAGGTATAGAACAAGAATAAATATTCTCATCATGTTAGATGGATTCAGAAGAAGAATATTGTGAAGAAGGAACAATAGACCTTGAAGAAGAACTAATCAGCGATTTAAATGAACTAAATAATGAAAGAGAAGAGAAAAAGTCACTCGAGAAAGAATTGATCAAACTAAAGGAAGGTGTTCAAATTTCTAAAGAATTCCAAATAGAAGAATCCAGGAGGATGAAAGAATTATACAAAAACCAGTTGGAAGAAAAGAAGTGTCTAGAAGGTAAAATTGCATCACTAGGAAAGGAAGCAGTGCAGAAAGAAGAACTTGAGGAAAACAAACTTGAAGGAGAATTCATTCAATGAGAAAGAATACTTGAAGAAGAAATCATATCCTTGAAAATTCAACTTGAGGAAGAAAAGAGAAATGAAGAATTAATGAAGATCCAAATGATGAAGAAAGAAGAAGAGATTGATAATCTTGAAGAAGAAGTTGTCACATTGAGAGTTAAAGTTCTCAAGCTCAGCAAGAATTTGAAGAGAGAGAAACATCCACATTATCCATAAAGAAATTTGAAGAGAAGTACTCTAGGTTGCCAGAAAAGAAGAATGGAGAAAAGGGTAAGAGTTATGCATAAGTATTCAAAGGAAGGAATCATGGTCAACAAGAATCAAAGAGAATGAGTATAATAGAGATACATATTCAGCAAGACCTTCCACATTCAAGAAGCAAAGAACATTGAATTATGATTAAGGAATCAACAGAAAAGAAGATCATGATCATCCAAGGTAGGAATTCAGAAGGCCTACACCACAAAGAAAAACATTCACTCCCAGGTATGTAAATTTATTTTATGGTCATTATTTTATGTGTACTAACATTGGACATAAGGTTGTATATTTTAGATCATATGGAAGAAATATTCAGACAAGAAATACATGTGTGGCTCCCGACAACATTGAATGTTACAGATGCCACAATTATGATAACATAGCTCGAAATTGTAGAATCATGATAAATCCCACCATGAAAGAAGACATCAATGTTAGATACATGAAGGTTTGGAGAAGAAAAGAAATACAAGAAGAGAGGTTGAATAAATAATAGGTCCTAGATATCCCAGGATTTGCAGTAATGTGATAAATAAAAGAAGAGTAGGTGAATAAAGAATAGGCCCAAGAGATTGTACTCTTAGGAATTGTAGTGAAAGATCATAATGAATCCATAGGGAAAAAGGAATAAGTTAGAGTTTAGAGAGATGATCAGTGTACAAATGAAGAGGAATATTACTCTAGATTAGGGTGGATTCCTCCATTGTTCTGAGCCATCCAACTTAGAGACTCCCGGTAAATATGAATGTTGAATAGGGGGAGTCTATGCAACATCTACTACAGATCAAAGAACCATAATTCGAGCAATTTGAAGTGTTTGTAGAGACAAATTCAGAGTAATCAGATAGCTGAAGTATAGAATGACAGATTGATCAATTGAAAAGCAGTGTTCCCATGCATTTATTAGAGAAATATCATTGACACAATTTCCAGGAAGGGATATATTCATTACATGTTCAAGGATGTATTGCAGATCAGTTTACAGATGAGTAGAAAATTTATGGACAACATATGGCATATGGATAAAGATGGATGTATGAGATCATTGGCAGGTCTAGAAATATATAGGACATACCATATTTACAATTGGAATCAGTGGAATCAGTAGAAAAGTGGAATTATTTGGTTACCAGAAGACAAGTAATTAAAGGCATAGGAGAATAGGGAAAGAGAAACCCTTCAGTGGAATCTATATCATCAGAGGGACGTTTTTGAACAACACGGTCATTGATGTCTAAACAATAAACATGACAAACCATGAAGATTTGAAGTCAAGAA